>JAZARR010000204.1:525000-620000 GCA_037389465.1 Baylisascaris procyonis
TTACACGATATTTGCCCTCAAAATTTTGCTCACCACAACAATCACTTTCAATAACTGCCAACAATCAATAAAATATAAGCAATAAAGCATTAATGTTTTAGCCTATTTGGCCAATATAAAATAAAAATCAGAGTTGACCACAAAATGGATACAAATTTTTAGGCTAGATCAAATGGTGCCATCACTAATCTCAGCAAATCTTTTGACTACAACTTCAACGTTTCATGAACTAAAGTGCCACACAGGCCGACAAGCAGACAAAAACATACAAATGTACAGACACATCATACTCTTTGTCGACGCAAACCTGCAAAGATGCGCAAAAATAGCCCCTAAATTGAGCACATTAGGACATACCTTGATTTCGAGTCCATGAACAGGGCTCTTCGTTAGAAGGTCTCGTATTTCTTCGTTGTATATTTCCAAATAGGATACACGCACAAGGAAAGTCTTGTCTTGTTGACATTTAGCGATATGATCAAAGATATGCGCAAATGAGTTCGGTATTATGCCCGCTTGCTCGGGTGAGTCCTGTAGACCGCACATCGTATATGTTTTACCGGTACCCGTCTGTCCATATGCCAAAATCGTTCCTGCAACGAATAAATCACATACCGGAATAATTCATAAAAATTTAAGAAAATTTCCTTTAAAAAAGGCAAACCAAATAAACGGATCGGTTACATTTCGACGGAGAAGGAAGGTGATGCGGGAAGAAGAAGATCCAGGACAAGGAATTCTACCCCCAATCAATTCAAAAAAGCTAGCTAAATTCTTGAAAAATTCTATATAAAATAACGAACTCTTGAGCAACTTTAAACCTCAGAAAAGCATTTAGTTACACAACTACCCAATATTACATCCACAAACAGGTAACAAGCATTGATTCGTATCCCCTTTATTAGATAAACACACCTGCAAAAAACCCAATTCCCACTTCAATCAGGTCCCTATCAGTTTTATATTTTCTAAGTTATTTTTTTACAACCTCACCGCTTTATTAGTTAAATAATCGACTAATATTTATACTACAATTCCGAATGGATATATCGAATAACTTAAAATACTGTAATATCGGGCTAACCTAATTGTAATAAGAATAAAATAAAACAAGAAAAAATGAAACCGTTATATCCTTTCAGCACGTTGTCGACAATGGGTCGTGCAGCGATATTATATACACTCAGCTGGTCGGCCGCCTCGTCGAATACGGCATCAAATGTGAAGTAACGAGGCGGCTCCTGCAATGCTTACGGTCATTAAATGTTTCATTATATAAGATGGCTAACGATTGCCTAAAACTATCGGTCAAGAAAAACTGCTCTCCAAAAAACCTTTAGCCTTCTGAATCTGCATATTTCACAGCCCAAATCTACCCTCCAAATGAGGCGATGCGAGGATAGGTAAAGCGAGGAGGATACAGTCGGTTGTACCTCGGTGATCCGTAACCGATACCACTCTCCCAACCTCCCTAATTGAAGAAAATGATGTCCTATTGAACAATGAGCTAGCCAGAAATCAAAGGTAACTAAACCCCTTATGTTACTCCATTCTTGAACTGATATCATTTTCTTCGAAATGGCACTAAACTTCGAACTCTAAACAGCAACAATCTATGCAAACACATTTGCATATTAACCCTGTCGGTGAATAGCATCCGTAATAAACTAGTGTCATGTGAAGATCGAGCTCACATTACAAGGTGAGTGGCTGACTAGAAGGTAAACGAAGCTCAAATCGAAACCTCACCTGTGGTGAGAGGGGATTTGTAACGGAGACCGAATTCGTGTCCACATCGACGTGAACAACCGACTTATGCCCTTGTGAGCGTTCCATCTCGCTCAGTGGCCTACATCTGACCACGACACGGACGTTGTCCGCCTCCGTGTCTACGACCATTTCCCCTCTGAAACAAATGCATTCACATAAACGGATCCTTTCCGCCCCATACACAACGATTCCAAGTTTAAAATCATTGAAGGGCACCTCCCAGTCTCTGTGATCCACATCTCACATGAGGCTGCACACTTCTTAGGACGTTGCAAACGCTTTACGGTCTATGAATCCCTCCTTTACCTAAGCCCACTAGACAAGGACTACCTAGATTTGCATTTTTTTATCGCTTTAAATTTACTGTCAAATAATTTACATCAAGTCACTTTTCTTCTTATTCCACTCTACTCTTAATAAAAGCTTTACTTGAATTCTTCTAAAATAAATATTTCATCATCACCTCTTCCCCTTCCGATACATTACCCCCCCCCCTCTCCTACTTGAATTCTTCTAAAATAAATATTTCATCATCACCTCTTCCCCTTCCGATACATTACCCCCCCCCTCTCCTACTTGAATTCTTCTAAAATAAATATTTCATCATCACCTCTTCCCCTTCCGATACATTACCCCCCCCCCCTCTCCTACTTGAATTCTTCTAAAATAAATATTTCATCATCACCTCTTCCCCTTCCGATACATTACCCCCCCCTCTCCTACTTGAATTCTTCTAAAATAAATATTTCATCATCACCTCTTCCCCTTCCGATACATTACCCCCCCTCTCCTACTTGAATTCTTCTAAAATAAATATTTCATCATCACCTCTTCCCCTTCCGATACATTACCCCCCCCCTCTCCTACTTGAATTCTTCTAAAATAAATATTTCATCATCACCTCTTCCCCTTCCGATACATTACCCCCCCCTCTCCTACTTGAATTCTTCTAAAATAAATATTTCATCATCACCTCTTCCCCTTCCGATACATTACCCCCCTCTCCTACTTGAATTCTTCTAAAATAAATATTTCATCATCACCTCTTCCCCTTCCGATACATTACCCCCCCTCTCCTACTTGAATTCTTCTAAAATAAATATTTCATCATCACCTCTTCCCCTTCCGATACACTAGCCCCCTCTCCTACTTGAATTCTTCTAAAATAAATATTTCACTATCACCTCTTCCCCTTCCGATACATTACCCCCCCCCCTCCATCTCAACAAATTCCCCAAGTTGCGGCTTCGAAAATTATTTTTAACTCAACATCAAGCTTGATACTAATTTTACGCAAATCTGGCAAAATAAAATTAAAAAAAAACAATATCAATAAAAAATAATTCAATCAATAACTTCAGACCTGGTCAATTACCAGTAAACTTCATAATTTAGAAAGAAAGATCTATCCATCAAAGCTTTATTATTAATAAAACGTGAAAAGTTTATACAAGAAACACTGCGAATGCAAAAATTGATGATAGCTTAACGTTACAATGATCGTGCATTTACAAATTGAACTGACAATAATATATTCCACTCTTAATTTAGACTATAATATTTCTAATCTAAAACTTTCACAATACAATGAAAATTTTTACGAGCAATCTATAAGATATTTGAAGGAAAAAATTTCATTAAAGAGAAATTTTCAAAGAAAAAATGGAAAAAAATAAAATTAAATAAAATAAAATCAAAAAGAAATGACTATGCCTTACTTGATAAAATCCGCTGCTATCTAATATTGCAAAGGGAAGGAGGAAAAAAACGGAAGAACAAAATATATGAAAAAAAGAATTTTTTAAAAGCAAATATAAATCGATTAGAAATCAATCTTATTTAAAAGCATATCTTAAGCGTAACGATAATAAAACGTAAAATATTTTTTAAGCTTCAAAAAAAAAGAAATGAAAAATCCAGGTAAATTATATACGGCTGTCACCAAGTGCAAATCAAAACCAAGGTGGCAATAACTAAATCACTAATCCATCACCTTTAATTTATCCATTACTGCAATGCATCCTCCGACTGATGGTACTTTAATTTATCCATTACTGCAATGCATCCTCCGATTGATGGTACCCTTCAGTCTCCAAAAAAAAAAAAAAAAAAAAAAAAAATTTTAAAGCATTGCCTTGCTTGGCTGGTAATAAACTTATTGACAGCCGCTAATGTTCACCTGTATTTTTTCACATCTATTTGTGCAATTAAACAAAAGCATTTTATAGTTGTTATACAATGGAATAAACGAACGTCTTAGAAATAATTCACGCATTAAGATTAACCAACACTAATAGAAAAGAAAACGCACAATAAAAAGATAACTGACTATAAATATGGAAACAATTAATGGCGAGTAGTTCATCGACAAAATCGGAAACCATTAAAATAAGTGATACAAATTCAATGGCGCATCCCTCATTGTTGCATTGAAAAAAATAAAAATAAAAAAGATATTATTTAAAAGAAACATCATGACAACTCCTATTTATAATCCCCTCACCGCTCCTAAAAAAATTTTTTTATACAATTAAAAAAAAAAAAAACTGCAAATTTAAACCTTCAATGGTAATTTTCACCTTATTAAAATTCACCACATCCAGTACTTGTGGGATCACAGCTAATCAAAAAAAAAAAAAAGACAAAACAAAAACAACTTACTCCAATACTTCAGAAATCCCTTTTCAAAAGAATATGCAAATTTCAAAAATAATATGCAAATTTTATGGGAAGGAGGAAGGTTAACTCATGGCGATCATCATTCACAATAATCAAATTATTCATTCATAATAGATGCTCATAAATGACCTGGATATTTATTCCCTAAAATGGTGGAAAAAAATAAAGAAAAACTAAAATTTTTAGAAGAAGCGATCAGCGGCGTTCATTTATCCATTCGTAAAACGAATCGACGAAATTTATTTCAACGAAAAAGATAAAGGAGTAAATTTCTTCATGGACCAAATATTAAACAAAACAACGATTCATCTTCTAAAAATTGTTTCTACAATTCCATTAATTCAGATTTAAGATAGTTTCATAAAAACTAAAAACTAAAAACTAAAACTAAAAATAAAAAACAAAAATAAAAAGAAAGCATAAAGTAACGCTCAAAAATTATGCATTCAAAAAATTTTTCAAAATAAATTCATCTACTTTCTCAATAAGCAAATCAAATGATCGAACTATGACGATTAGAAAAAACTCTTTAAAGAAAAGACGATTAGAATTTATAAAAGCAACAGGAAAACACTGAAAAAAATCGAACAATGATTTGCATAATAATTTTTTTAAATATTTTCCCAAAAAATATGCAAATATTAAGCGATAGTCTCGTTTATAAACTGAGAGAGAAAGAGAGACGGGAGAAGAGAGAAAGAAAAATAGAGGGAGAGAAAGAAAAAAAGGAAACCCTATAGGAAAAAAAGAAAATTGTCCACTAATTCATGACCGTTTCACTTAACTAAATATCGATTATTTTTTCAATATTTGTAAAAAGTAAAAATATTTGTAAAAATTCATAAAAAAAACTTTTCGGACGAGGGATTACATATTTATGAAAACTTTAAAAAACAAAGAAATGAAGAATAGAAACATCAAATTATATCAGATCATGGAAATGATAAACTTTAAAACTATGAGAAATATTATAGCAGCTAAAATTTAAAGAAAAATTGACTTTAAAAATGCAAAACAAAGAATCATTGACCGAACTTAATAAAAAAAAAAAAAAAAAGAAAAGAAAAAACCGAGAACTTCAGAATCACATTGAAGAAGGGTGAAAATTTTATCCCAATCCTCATCCTCCCCTCCCTCTCTTTTTCAGAATGCTATCTCCCCCCCCCTTCCCCTCAGAATGGTACCCCAACCCCCCCCCCCCACCCCCCACTTTCAGTACGCTACAACCGAGTGCTACCATGATAATAGGAAGATAGGGGTTGGCCTACTCAAGGATATTGTATGACATTTTTCGATTGCAGAAATAACGCAATCGAAAGGATAAGCTAAGGGTAGCACCAACAAACATTCAAAAAAAAGGATTAAAATTAAATAATAACTCAATTACTAAAATAATGAAAGAAAAGAATAGATAGAAAGCCTAACGATAATTAATATATTCAATACAAAAAAAAAAAAATGCATCAATCTTCCATTTATGTGGACGGAAAATAAGAGGTGCAATGGAGGAAACAAGAAAGAGGAATAGAAAAAGATAGTGATGCACTAAAAAAAACGTTCATAAATCGATTCATTTCTAAGGCGCTAACTACAATTTAATTAACTCCATCTAATTAACTTCAGGTAATTAATTAACCCTTAATAAACCTTAAAGAAACTATTCATCAATATATGAGGTTTCGAAAGAACTGTGAGATTAAGATTTCTTTTGAGAGCTCCACGTACGTATCTTTTTTTCGTTCGACCGTTAGTGATAGTTCCATGATGAAATCTGTGAAAAACAATTTACTGACAGCTCCAGGATGAAATCCGTGAAAAATAATGGTTTACATTTAATTTCCAACTACCCACGATATTGCCACAATTTATAAAAATAGACTAGATGAATAATGCCATCCACACACACACACTAACTGCTCTTCTCACATTCCAACATTACAAAAGTATTCACTTCTATGGCAGCTACCTTATGCTCTATCTCATCGACAAAATGCAAAATGGAAAAAAAAAAACAGGACAGTGAGGAAGGAAGAAAGAGAAATGCACAAACTTCCACATCCATTTATTAAAAGTCTACTTTAATAATCAGGTCTTCACAGATCATCACATAGACAGCAATAAAGCAATCGAGGCCCAATTCAACCAATTTTGCCCCCCCTTCCCCCACCCCTCAAAAAAGGCGAATTACTATTTTCTCAAAAAATCGAGCTTGACGGGATAAAAATGATGAATGTTGATGTTGGCAGAGGAGGCGAACGTCGCCCTCAAAACAAAGAGGCGCAATCAGCTGAAAAGACGTGATCGTTGAAGCTATCAAGAAGCTCCTTCCGGATTGATACTCACCGCACGTGTCACAAAATCCAATAGTCGACGAGCATACTGTAAAATTATTTACTCATTACCACATAGGGCTTATGCAGTTAATTCATACGGTCGCTGTCAAGGCGTAAACGTAATTAATAACCGCATATACAACCCCATTTTCAAAAACCATTTCTGAAAATTCATGCGCATTTCGGCAAACCTTCTATTCACTATAAACACTCGATCGAAACCATTTCCGCTCCGGTTTTGTCGGTCATTGCTACCTACTTACCTGTCCAACTGCCCAAAAACAAAAAAAAATCCACGACAGTTAACCAACATGAATACACCTTTAAAAGCCTTATTAGTTACTAACAATACCTAAGCAACTGCATTCATGGCACTTCCGTTTACCTCCGCAAAAAAGGTGCAACCATAAAATCGTATCGATGTTTAATTTAAAAGCACCTTTTAACCTGACATATAACCATCAAAATTCAACCATCAAAAAAAAAAAAAAAAAAAATCGCAATCTGAACATTCAATAAAATCACCAGTAAAACTTCGAGAGTTTTATTCGAAATCAGCAGTTCTTAGTATTCGATTCTTACATGATATGATGAAAAGAAACGTTTTTTTTTTAATATCCGCTAATTATAAAAGGATTTCATATCAACGGATAGTACAAAAAGTCAAACCTGATCCGGCTTAACAGTGGAAATGTTTTCTGCCTCCGATCCATACTTCACGGCTTTAGCAGCTGATGCCGTTCTCTTCTTCACTCCATAATAAGTGAGGATATCCACTAAGCCGATGAAGTATATAAGTCGCTTCGAACTCACTGCAAATTATAATCGTAGAATTGCACATAGTTACTGAAAACCTAGCAATCTTAGATTCCATTCCCCCCCCCCCAAGTAGCCCTATCATTCCATTGCTGGTCTAACCGTAAACGTAACTCATCCATCTTTCACTAAGAAGAAGAGTTGCCTCCTTATTCAGGAATACCCACATTTCGCAGCCGGAAGGAAAAAATTTATGATACTATAGGGCAGAGAGCGCTTGTAGAATGAGAGTTGGGGGAAAGGAAGGAAGCGGGAGGGAGAGAAGGCAATCCCTGTGTCTTCCCAACCAGAGTTTTCCTTACACATTCACGCAGCAAAAGCTACCAAGTTATAGACAAGCAAACTGATATGATACCTGCGATCCTCATCAACAAAGACTTGTCTATCTATAACTCTATGATACCATAAACTTTAGCGTTCAAACAAGTCAAATCATATACAAAGAAAGAATTCATGCAGTACTCTGAGAGAATCAATTTTTTTACTACGATCCTTTTCCCTCTGAATGAATCTGTCAAAATGCTTCAGATGAAAGAATTGATAATGATTGTTTCGATTACTTACTTTCAGATCATTTAAATCGAGCCTATTTCCTCATAACTAACAAGGACACCCTAGAAGCTACAAGGTGTCCTCGTTGAATATGAGATTTCAATCCGAGATTATGTCAAAACCTTTGATGTGGTCTATCATCAAAAGCTGCTCTTATAATTGGAAACATATGGCGTCGTCAGCTCTTTTCTATATAGTGAATCAAAGCGTTCTTATGTGAAAGAAGTTCCCGAAAAAGAATTGGGGTTACCCTGCGCCACAATGAATTTCCAGTGATGTGCCACAAGCAAGTGTCCTTCCTCATAAACATTAACGATGTTCTGACAACATTATTACGAGCATTAAGCTCTTTGCTGACAATCTCAAAATTTGTCATCCAATGCATAAATAAAATAAATAATAAGTGACAAGTATATGCAATGTTAAATCAAGTCCAGAGGATTACAGTGTTCATTAATCAATCCCACTGCATTTTAAATATAGACATTTCGAACGACCTACTTTAATAACTTCCTGTATCACATATCACAGCAAAAATGTAGAAATGAAAAAAGGGGGATGATAGATAAGGAAAACAAAACACAGCTGATAAGATAATCAAGCCTCGACCATCAAGAAGGCCAGCAAAGGTCCCATATGTCCTACGAGAAAAAAAATTCGCTACGAACCACTCATCAAAGAACACTCAAAAATACCATTAAATGACGCAAGAACTTACATGGATTACTGGGAATGGCGAAAAATTCGTCATCGAGATCTGGTCCACCTGGAGGGATCGGCGCAAAAGCTCCAGTAGAAGGAAGAGGTGAATCTGGTGGAGTTGGTACCAGCTCATCCCCGGATACCTCCCCTTCAGATTGGTCACCAGCTTGTTGAGTTGCCGCTGCCTCAGCCTCTGCTCGATCCATGTCATGGATCCCTACAACAAAAAAGTTATACAACAGACATATGCTGATCATTAAAAACTCCAGCATGAACTTTTACTAACCATGAGTTTTACTAGAGTCTCAAAACAGTAAAGAAAATATGACAAAAACACTGTTACCTATTATTCCACCCCCCCGCCCCCTCCCTTCCTTCCCCTCTCCGGCTTCTTCCATAGAAAAGAGGAAGTGTCAAAACTCCCTGAGGAATAAAATTGCATATTGAATGCTCTCTCAAGGTGAAAATACTCCTATATGCAAATATGCAAACAAAACGAAACTCTAAAGCAAGATCCAACAACTTGTATTCACAATCAAGCATAAGATAAACCCCTCCCCCCAATTCTTTCAGTATTCATTGCAAAAAACACTTCGTGAATTCTTAAATAGAAGTTAAAAAATTATATAATCTCCCCCTAGCATTCTCATTGTCCCTTTTCATTCTTTTATCATAAAACAAATCCATAAAACGAAACTATGACGCTTTGCAACCTATCCAAATGCATTACCTTTTGCTTAACATTTTTAGAAAAAAAGCCAATCAGCGCTACCTTTATCGAGCTAAAAAAGATATAAAAAACATAACTAACCGACAAGAAGTGAGTAGTCCATCAGATGTAAACGAGCAAGGAATTCCGTATCCGAGCTGAGCATATTCACCAACTTCTCGCGGGCATCTTCCGGTAACAGCAATTTATAATTATCCTCCAGAAAGTCGTTGTCCTTCAATCAAAAAAATGCTTTCACCAATAGATTTCTTGCAGATACCAATTTTGAGGAAAACAAACTTTCCCTTCAATTGCAGAATATAACAAAAAAACAAATCGATACCTTTTTCAGTAAAACGGAAGATCGAATATTAAAATAAAATTCAAGCAAGCAAGCAATAAATATATAAGTAAATAAACAAACGCGTAGAAGCAAAAATCAATGAAATAATATAAAAAATAAAGGTTAAAACAAGTCCTACAGCCCCCATATAGCACCTCCTGACAAGTACTTATATAAAATGTCCCCTATTCGTTACTTTCCTCTCCTTCGTTTGCAACATTCCAAAAACCTTCTCTCACCTTTTAAATGTTCCTTGTTCAACAACGGAAAGACAATTCACAGTTCGCTTGCTATCTTGCTACAAAACTTCCGCTCGCAAAATATGCTATCCCCTCTGCACCATGTATACCACTTACAGCACTAAAATTTCTGCGGGCATGATATAGCTATCCCCCCCCGTACCATGTATACCACATATAGCACTAAAATCTCTGCTGGCATGATATAGCTATCCCCCCGTACCATGTATACCACATATAGCACTAAAATCTCTGCTGGCATGATATAGCTATCCCCCCGTACCATGTATACCACATATAGCACTAAAATCTCTGCTGGCAGGATATAGCTATCCCCCCGTACCATGTATACCACATATAGCACTAAAATCTCTGCTGGCATGATATAGCTATCCCCCCGTACCATGTATACCACATATAGCACTAAAATCTCTGCTGGCATGATATAGCTATCCCCCCGTACCATGTATACCACATATAGCACTAAAATCTCTGCTGGCAGGATATAGCTATCCCCCCGTACCATGTATACCACATATAGCACTAAAATCTCTGCTGGCAGGATATAGCTATCCCCCCGTACCATGTATACCACATATAGCACTAAAATCTCTGCTGGCATGATATAGCTATCCCCCCGTACCATGTATACCACATATAGCACTAAAATCTCTGCTGGCATGATATAGCTATCCCCCGTACCATGTATACCACATATAGCACTAAAATCTCTGCTGGCATGATATAGCTATCCCCCCGTACCATGTATACCACATATAGCACTAAAATCTCTGCTGGCATGATATAGCTATCCCCCCGTACCATGTATACCACATATAGCACTAAAATCTCTGCTGGCATGATATAGCTATCCCCCCGTACCATGTATACCACATATAGCACTAAAATCTCTGCTGGCATGATATAGCTATCCCCCCGTACCATGTATACCACATATAGCACTAAAATCTCTGCTGGCATGATATAGCTATCCCCCCGTACCATGTATACCACATATAGCACTAAAATCTCTGCTGGCATGATATAGCTATCCCCCCGTACCATGTATACCACATATAGCACTAAAATCTCTGCTGGCAGGATATAGCTATCCCCCCGTACCATGTATACCACATATAGCACTAAAATCTCTGCTGGCATGATATAGCTATCCCCCCGTACCATGTATACCACATATAGCACTAAAATCTCTGCTGGCAGGATATAGCTATCCCCCCGTACCATGTATACCACATATAGCACTAAAATCTCTGCTGGCATGATATAGCTATCCCCCCGTACCATGTATACCACATATAGCACTAAAATCTCTGCTGGCATGATATAGCTATCCCCCCGTACCATGTATACCACATATAGCACTAAAATCTCTGCTGGCATGATATAGCTATCCCCCCGTACCATGTATACCACATATAGCACTAAAATCTCTGCTGGCATGATATAGCTATCCCCCCGTACCATGTATACCACATATAGCACTAAAATCTCTGCTGGCATGATATAGCTATCCCCCCGTACCATGTATACCACATATAGCACTAAAATCTCTGCTGGCATGATATAGCTATCCCCCCGTACCATGTATACCACATATAGCACTAAAATCTCTGCTGGCATGATATAGCTATCCCCCCGTACCATGTATACCACATATAGCACTAAAATCTCTGCTGGCATGATATAGCTATCCCCCCGTACCATGTATACCACATATAGCACTAAAATCTCTGCTGGCATGATATAGCTATCCCCCCGTACCATGTATACCACATATAGCACTAAAATCTCTGCTGGCATGATATAGCTATCCCCCCGTACCATGTATACCACATATAGCACTAAAATCTCTGCTGGCATGATATAGCTATCCCCCCGTACCATGTATACCACATATAGCACTAAAATCTCTGCTGGCATGATATAGCTATCCCCCCGTACCATGTATACCACATATAGCACTAAAATCTCTGCTGGCATGATATAGCTATCCCCCCGTACCATGTATACCACATATAGCACTAAAATCTCTGCTGGCATGATATAGCTATCCCCCCGTACCATGTATACCACATATAGCACTAAAATCTCTGCTGGCATGATATAGCTATCCCCCCGTACCATGTATACCACATATAGCACTAAAATCTCTGCTGGCATGATATAGCTATCCCCCCGTACCATGTATACCACATATAGCACTAAAATCTCTGCTGGCATGATATAGCTATCCCCCCGTACCATGTATACCACATATAGCACTAAAATCTCTGCTGGCATGATATAGCTATCCCCCCGTACCATGTATACCACATATAGCACTAAAATCTCTGCTGGCATGATATAGCTATCCCCCCGTACCATGTATACCACATATAGCACTAAAATCTCTGCTGGCATGATATAGCTATCCCCCCGTACCATGTATACCACATATAGCACTAAAATCTCTGCTGGCATGATATAGCTATCCCCCCGTACCATGTATACCACATATAGCACTAAAATCTCTGCTGGCATGATATAGCTATCCCCCCGTACCATGTATACCACATATAGCACTAAAATCTCTGCTGGCATGATATAGCTATCCCCCCGTACCATGTATACCACATATAGCACTAAAATCTCTGCTGGCATGATATAGCTATCCCCCCGTACCATGTATACCACATATAGCACTAAAATCTCTGCTGGCATGATATAGCTATCCCCCCGTACCATGTATACCACATATAGCACTAAAATCTCTGCTGGCATGATATAGCTATCCCCCCGTACCATGTATACCACATATAGCACTAAAATCTCTGCTGGCATGATATAGCTATCCCCCCGTACCATGTATACCACATATAGCACTAAAATCTCTGCTGGCATGATATAGCTATCCCCCCGTACCATGTATACCACATATAGCACTAAAATCTCTGCTGGCATGATATAGCTATCCCCCCGTACCATGTATACCACATATAGCACTAAAATCTCTGCTGGCATGATATAGCTATCCCCCCGTACCATGTATACCACATATAGCACTAAAATCTCTGCTGGCATGATATAGCTATCCCCCCGTACCATGTATACCACATATAGCACTAAAATCTCTGCTGGCATGATATAGCTATCCCCCCGTACCATGTATACCACATATAGCACTAAAATCTCTGCTGGCATGATATAGCTATCCCCCCGTACCATGTATACCACATATAGCACTAAAATCTCTGCTGGCATGATATAGCTATCCCCCCGTACCATGTATACCACATATAGCACTAAAATCTCTGCTGGCATGATATAGCTATCCCCCCGTACCATGTATACCACATATAGCACTAAAATCTCTGCTGGCATGATATAGCTATCCCCCCGTACCATGTATACCACATATAGCACTAAAATCTCTGCTGGCATGATATAGCTATCCCCCCGTACCATGTATACCACATATAGCACTAAAATCTCTGCTGGCATGATATAGCTATCCCCCCGTACCATGTATACCACATATAGCACTAAAATCTCTGCTGGCATGATATAGCTATCCCCCCGTACCATGTATACCACATATAGCACTAAAATCTCTGCTGGCATGATATAGCTATCCCCCCGTACCATGTATACCACATATAGCACTAAAATCTTTGCTGGCATGATATAGCTATCCCCCCGTACCATGTATACCACATATAGCACTAAAATCTCTGCTGGCATGATATAGCTATCCCCCCGTACCATGTATACCACATATAGCACTAAAATCTCTGCTGGCATGATATAGCTATCCCCCCGTACCATGTATACCACATATAGCACTAAAATCTCTGCTGGCATGATATAGCTATCCCCCCGTACCATGTATACCACATATAGCACTAAAATCTCTGCTGGCATGATATAGCTATCCCCCCCGTACCATGTATACCACATATAGCACTAAAATCCCTGCTGGCATGATATAGCTATCCCCCCGTACCATGTATACCACATATAGCACTAAAATCTTTGCTGGCATGATATAGCTATCCCCCCGTACCATGTATACCACATATAGCACCAAAATCTTTGCTGGCATGATATAGCTATCCCCCCGTACCATGTATACCACATATAGCACTAAAATCTCTGCTGGCATGATATAGCTATCCCCCCGTACCATGTATACCACATATAGCACTAAAATCTTTGCTGGCATGATATAGCTATCCCCCCGTACCATGTATACCACATATAGCACTAAAATCTCTGCTGGCATGATATAGCTATCCCCCCGTACCATGTATACCACATATAGCACTAAAATCTCTGCTGGCATGATATAGCTATCCCCCCGTACCATGTATACCACATATAGCACTAAAATCTCTGCTGGCATGATATAGCTATCCCCCCGTACCATGTATACCACATATAGCACTAAAATCTCTGCTGGCATGATATAGCTATCCCCCCGTACCATGTATACCACATATAGCACTAAAATCTTTGCTGGCATGATATAGCTATCCCCCCGTACCATGTATACCACATATAGCACTAAAATCTCTGCTGGCATGATATAGCTATCCCCCCGTACCATGTATACCACATATAGCACTAAAATCCCTGCTGGCATGATATAGCTATCCCCCGTACCATGTATACCACATATAGCACTAAAATCTTTGCTGGCATGATATAGCTATCCCCCCGTACCATGTATACCACATATAGCACTAAAATCTTTGCTGGCATGATATAGCTATCCCCCCGTACCATGTATACCACATATAGCACTAAAATCTCTGCTGGCATGATATAGCTATCCCCCCGTACCATGTATACCACATATAGCACTAAAATCTTTGCTGGCATGATATAGCTATCCCCCCCGTACCATGTATACCACATATAGCACTAAAATCTCTGCTGGCATGATATAGCTATCCCCCCGTACCATGTATACCACATATAGCACTAAAATCTCTGCTGGCATGATATAGCTATCCCCCCGTACCATGTATACCACATATAGCACTAAAATCTCTGCTGGCATGATATAGCTATCCCCCCGTACCATGTATACCACATATAGCACTAAAATCTCTGCTGGCATGATATAGCTATCCCCCCGTACCATGTATACCACATATAGCACTAAAATCTCTGCTGGCATGATATAGCTATCCCCCCGTACCATGTATACCACATATAGCACTAAAATCTCTGCTGGCATGATATAGCTATCCCCCCGTACCATGTATACCACATATAGCACTAAAATCTCTGCTGGCATGATATAGCTATCCCCCCGTACCATGTATACCACATATAGCACTAAAATCTTTGCTGGCATGATATAGCTATCCCCCCCGTACCATGTATACCACATATAGCACTAAAATCTCTGCTGGCATGATATAGCTATCCCCCCCGTACCATGTATACCACATATAGCACTAAAATCTCTGCTGGCATGATATAGCTATCCCCCCCGTACCATGTATACCACATATAGCACTAAAATCTCTGCTGGCATGATATAGCTATCCCCCCCGTACAATGTATACCACATATAGCACTAAAATCTCTGCTGGCATGATATAGCTATCCCCCCGTACCATGTATACCACATATAGCACTAAAATCTCTGCTGGCATGATATAGCTATCCCCCCCGTACTGTGTATACCACATATAGCACTAAAATCTCTGCTGGCATGATATAGCTATCCCCCCGTACCATGTATACCACATATAGCACTAAAATCTCTGCTGGCATGATATATTTATCCCCCCGTACCATGTATACCACATATAGCACTAAAATCTCTGCTAGCATGATATAGCTATCCCCCCCGTACCATGTATACCACATATAGCACTAAAATCTCTGCTAGCATGATATAGCTATCCCCCCCGTACCATGTATACCACATATAGCACTAAAATCTCTGCTGGCATGATATAGCTATCCCCCCGTACCATGTATACCACATATAGCACTAAAATCTCTGCTGGCATGATATAGCTATCCCCCCGTACCATGTATACCACATATAGCACTAAAATCTCTGCTGGCATGATATAGCTATCCCCCCCGTACTGTGTATACCACATATAGCACTAAAATCTCTGCTGGCATGATATAGCTATCCCCCCGTACCATGTATACCACATATAGCACTAAAATCTCTGCTGGCATGATATAGCTATCCCCCCCGTACCATGTATACCACATATAGCACTAAAATCTCTGCTGGCATGATATATTTATCCCCCCCCGTACCATGTATACCACATATAGCACTAAAATCTCTGCTGGCATGATATATTTATCCCCCCCGTACCATGTATACCACATATAGCACTAAAATCTCTGCTAGCATGATATAGCTATCCCCCCCGTACCATGTATACCACATATAGCACTAAAATCTCTGCTGGCATGATATAGCTATCCCCCCCGTACCATGTATACCACATATAGCACTAAAATCTCTGCTGGCATGATATATTTATCCCCCCCCGTACCATGTATACCACATATAGCACTAAAATCTCTGCTAGCATGATATAGCTATCCCCCCCCGTACCATGTATACCACATATAGCACTAAAATCTCTGCTAGCATGATATAGCTATCCCCCCCGTACCATGTATACCACATATAGCACTAAAATCTCTGCTGGCATGATATAGCTATCCCCCCCGTACTGTGTATACCACATATAGCACTAAAATCTCTGCTGGCATGATATAGCTATCCCCCCCGTACCATGTATACCACATATAGCACTAAAATCTCTGCTGGCATGATATAGCTATCCCCCCGTACCATGTATACCACATATAGCACTAAAATCTCTGCTGGCATGATATAGCTATCCCCCCGTACTGTGTATACCACATATAGCACTAAAATCTCTGCTGGCATGATATATTTATCCCCCCCGTACCATGTATACCACATATAGCACTAAAATCTCTGCTAGCATGATATAGCTATCCCCCCCGTACCATGTATACCACATATAGCACTAAAATCTCTGCTAGCATGGTATAGCTATCCCCCCCCCGTACCATGTATACCACATATAGCACTAAAATCTCTGCTAGCATGATATAGCTATCCCCCCCGTACCATGTATACCACATATAGCACTAAAATCTCTGCTGGCATGATATAGCTATCCCCCCGTACCATGTATACCACATATAGCACTAAAATCTCTGCTGGCATGATATATTTATCCCCCCCCGTACCATGTATACCACATATAGCACTAAAATCTCTGCTAGCATGATATAGCTATCCCCCCCCGTACCATGTATACCACATATAGCACTAAAATCTCTGCTGGCATGATATAGCTATTCCCCTGTACCACGTATACCATCTACAGCACTCTTCATCGTCGCTGGTCAAAGTCAAATGAACTACTATCACCTCTGCGAATGCTAGTCAGGTGATCCTCGCAGCAAGAAGGTGTCAAAATAAAAAAAAAGAAACAGAAAAAGCCGAATAACGAAGCTTATCCCTCACTGAATGCCGTGAAGTTTATAAAACACCAGGTAAATTTCACTCACTCTTCCTTTCGACAGATTAAAAGAAAAAAAAACTTTTCAACCCCAAAACGTCTCTCGAAACCTTAACACTGATTCAGGCATATGGGATGACATAAATAAAAAATACTTCGTAGCAGGAATAGCGCGAAGATCATAACAGTGCAAAAAGGATGTTAGTCTTCTTTTTTTTTTCAAATACGGCGCAAACAACGGAAATATTCAAACTTTTTCGATGCAAAGAACCCGTATCGAATGCTATGATGGCTAGCTGCAATGCTCCGCCAATTCCAACCTCTATGCCAATTAAATAAACACATGAAATAACCTTTAAAGTTGGTAGCTCCTTTGCCTTCTCTTTTTCGCTTGCCTGTCTTTGCACTGTCGATCCCTAAAATATTTATTTATAATTTTAATTCCCGCTCATTACGCAATAAATTTAAAGGCAAACAAAAATTGAAAAACATAAGACTAATAAATTAGAGTATGATCGACGATCTAAACCTCTAAAATAACAGACCTTTAGATCATATTTGCGATGAACTTTATATTTACGACCGAATATATTACGCATAACAATGAGATAGGTTTCGCCACCATCCACCGTTATTCGATAGAGACCAAGATACTGTGGAAGTAGAGTTTTACCGTGCTTCTCCACAACGTACTGCAAAATGCGAACACCATAAATACTGGTTCACTCCTTGACCAAAAACAAAAAAAAAAGATAAAGCAAACTAATTCGAACGATAAATAAATGAAACCATTAAAGAAATGACCGGAAGCAAAGTGACCGCAAGTTGACCAACAAAACCCCGAAGTATAACCTCAAAACTTATTTTGAAACGAAAATTCAAGCCAACGTAATTTGTGCCGAAAGCCATCTAACGTTATTACTTCATTTCCAGAACGCCTCAAAAATACTTGTAAAATAGCCAAATACTTGCTGGACAAGAGGAGTAGGGATTTTGTCCTTAATTTTCGGCAAATACCATAGTTCCACAAAGAAAGAAAATGGGATACCTAATAAAAAAACGCTATGGTCGTCTGAACAACGAAATTTTTAAGATATCCTCTCCTTAAATCATCAGAACCTAAGCTTTTAAAGAAACGGAACGCCCATCACTTTTCTCACTAGGCCTCAAATAAATCGAGTCATTCGGAAAGAAACTTAAATAAGGTCCAGAATAAAACTTGCGCTTGGAAAAGGAAGGAGGATGGAATCCACTACATTTCAATCAGACCCCCCCCCCCAAAAAAAAATACGTCTCCTATAGATTCAAATTAAACTGCACCAGTTGACTGAAAATACCTTCAATGAATCATTGCAAAGAAAAAAATCTTCATCTCATATACTGCCCCCAATTCACAACAATACTAACTATAAACGAAAGGAAGTAAACAAATAAAATGATCAGTAAAAACAATAACGAAAACAAACCTCATGATAAAATCTTAGAATTGAATGTATTTCAGCGACCGCCTCTGAATCCATTGTTTTAATCACGAACTTCTTATCGTATGAGACGAACAAACGAGGGCCACTCTTATCCGCTTGGTCTGGCTCTGGATCTGGTTCATAGCATGTTAGCGCACGCTGAAATATTTATCTGCAACGATATCAAGCAAAATTTCTCACATCTGTATCATATACCTACCGCATAACCTCACTGAGACTCCAATCGACGCTGGTGCCTAAAATTTTCCCTTCTCTCTCCACAAGATCCGATTACTGTTGCAATCGGTCAACAACACTGATAGTCGTCAAAAAATCCACAAGATGCATTTTCAATAGTTTCTATCAAGGTCTTCCAAACAAAACAACTTATCAAGAAAACGCGTTGTCAGTGCCCCCCATAAACACAAATTTCTTTCCAAAATACAATAAATTAATATTTTATAATTCAAAACCTCAATTATACGAAAATGTTTTACATCTTTTCCACCAACGCGAATTACCGATGCCCAATAAAAATTCCACAATGAAATTAAAGTTTATATTAATCTAAAGATATGTAAATATAAAACAACAAAAATTACCAAATATTCGTTTTGATCGACGCCAAATTGCTCTCTTATATTGCGGAACACATTTGGACAATAATCTTTCACTTTAAAATGACTCGGCATATTGTCCCTATAAAATATCCTCAACATGATAATGCAAAAAAAAAAAATAGAAATTATTAATGAATACTGCAAATGCAAATTTTATCTATTACATCATATTTGCATGGAAAACGATATTCCTCTATACCTCTTTCCTCACCCTCCCTTTCCCTTCCTTCAGTCACCAAGAACCGATAGCTGAGACCTCGGAATAGCTTTTCAAGGAAAACTCCTAGATGAAATTCTACGATTTATTTGCGGATATCCACCAGCTACTATACTCACTCAATTCGATCTCTACCGAAAAATGGTGGTGGCTCAATGCTTACCCAATGCTATTTACAGCATTCACCTTTTCAATATCACGTATCTGCTCAATTATTCATAAATATATCGCCACCTGGAAATTATAGCTCCTCACCTTTCAGCCTAATAATATAAAACATGAATTAGTTATCAACAGATATTTATGTCTTAATTTAGTGAAAAACCAATCGAATAGTTATGATCAATTAGCAACACATCACTAACATAAGGACACATGGGATGATTTCTAAGGTTTTTAGTAATGAACCGTTCAACTTTCGAAATTTTGTAAGAAAATTAGAGGAAGCTGCATAGGTGAGGGCTGCCTTTATGTGACATGGGAATGTCATTTATTAACCTTACCGGTTCATCCATATCCTTTTAGACTAAAAACGAATGATCGTAAAATCTCAACAAAGGAAAACATATAATGTATAAATACAAATGAATAAATGTATAAATGTATAAGTTAAAAAACAAATAAATAAATGAACGAATAAATAAACAAATAAATAAATACAAATAGGTATAGATATAGATATATATGTATGCAGAGGATTCATGGTTACCTACAATTATTTTAGTACCCATGAATACATAGTGAGGGCACTGACTTCATCTACTACCATTCTCTTCCCCAAAATTAACTACCATGGCTAAAAAGTAAATGCACCCAGAATATAAACACATGACGTACTTATTAAAAAGATGATAATCGACTTTGATTTTCGTGCTGGCGCGAAAGTCATCTGGCATCAATAGTCCTGGTGGGGGCACATGCATCAATTCACCGATCTGAAAGCAAAATGTTTTTCCACAATTCACTGACAACCAGCTGCAAATAATTTCCACCCATTCCCATATTTTCAACAATCATTAACAAATCGAGGCAATTCTTTGAAGGACCCTTTCACTGCTTCTAGACGAAGTGATAACAAGCTGAACTTTTAATACCAAAGTTATATTCTTACAACCAGGCAGCATTGGGAAGATCTGGATCAAATTAAGCAATAATTTAAACACCTGCAAGATATAAAGACCTTGACCTCAAGTACCACCTCAGGCAGTATACCGCAATCATCCACCCATCATCAACGCGTTCTCAATTCTTTAAAAACAACCAATTTATAACGATTTTCAAATGATACATACTGTGGGATTGATTACATTTATTAGCTCACCGTATGATTAACACCCCACATAAAGACGGAGAGCAGTGGCTCTTTCGCTCTGAACAGTTTCCATTTAGGCACCAATACCTTGCCTTTGCCTCGTTTGCCCGCCCGTGGCGCCTTCTTTTTCGACGACATCACCCCCTGAAAAAAAAAAAAAAAATCCATTGAAACGCTTCAACTGAAAGAAAACGCATTTCACGTTTCTTCGTCGTACGCATAGAAAAAATTTGCATAAAGATTCAAATATATATAAAATTAGATCAGTTATACTAAAAGTATACATCGTTATTGCAATGGAAGTAGTGAGAGAATGTATGACTATTGTATAGTCAGTCACCTGTTTCAATGTTTCAAGACTGGTGGAAAAACCTAGAAAAGGTGTGTGGAGAAAGACAAGAAGAAATAAAAATAAAACAAAGCAATTGCCTAGATGAATAATCACTTAATACGTCAAAGTCAAAGCAATCAGCATTATGAAAATCAAAACCACTTTATCACAGTTAAAAAAAAAATATATAAGGGATGGATGCATCGTCAATATCAATATTAGCTGAATCGAAGCTTGTTCAACGATAAAATCAAAATGAGCTAAAAGTAATACCTATATTGATCTACAGGTAGAGTTAAATTTAAGCATTTATGACAGATAGACATTATAAAAACAAAAATGATAGGTAAATAAATCAAAAATTTATTCGATTTAATACAACTTTATAAAATATAATAATAGTACAGAATTAAAGAACTTTAAAACATCTAATAAAACTTTATAATGCAGAATTAAATCAAACTTCAGCTTGCAATATTCCAGCTAATTTATTGAAAATAAAAATATTCCACACAGCACATACAACCAATAAATTTATCCAACTAGGTCAGCGTTGGCCAATTAAAACAAAGATCACTGATCAATAAATTGCCCTGCGTCTTTTAAATGAAAAGAAGAGTATTTTTAAATGAAAAGAACCTAAGTCTACATTTAATAGGCGGAAAAACAATCATTTTTTTTCGCAAGTTTGCCTCCTTTTTTCTAATTTTTGTATTTTTACGCAAATATTTTCCAGCATTGTTTCAACCTTTTTTCCGGATTTTTAAGATTTTCCTGTGAGGAGCAACGTTTTTTCAAAAGTTTCTACCATTCGTTCATTTTCATAGGGGATTTTTCACATCCTTTTTCCATTTATCCCCGATTTCCTCGCTTTTATCCCCAGTTTTTTTCTTTAAAATATATTTGTGCAGAAAACTTTTTTATTTCTTTCAGTCTTTTTCCTATGTAAATTTTTATTCAAGTTCCTAGTTATCACTATATTTCCCATATTTTTATCTTTGTCCATCTATATTCCAGTATTCTAACAACGTATACATAAACGCCTTATTTTACAATTTGTCTCATCCCCTAGAACATATCCCACATATCCATTCGCTATACATCACATAACGTCGATCAACGCTTAAGTATTCTGTGCTCAGTGTTCTCAACTCGTATCTCATCCAATGCTTCCTACCTCATCTATGAATCTGGTAATTTCACACCAACCGCATCTGTAGCTAATGCATCAAACATATAGATACATGCGATAAGCATCTCAACCTCAGGTCATTAAGTTCTCGATCTACAATCATATCACTATAGCTAAGCCTGAACCTCAGGTGGACTTTCATATAGCTCATTGATAACCTCACCTTGCCATCGTACCTTAATAATCGAACAAAATAGAGCAAAAACAACACAACAAACATAGTTGCTGAAAAGCTTCACGAAACAAAGCTATAAACACGCTCGCATAAGCCGCCGAGTCGATGGCGAGTCATCAACATTTGCTCGAGGCAATCGATGCGCTAATGTGATAAACAAAAAATACAATATACTTAATTCGACAAAACTGCGGGTAAATCGACAGGTAATTCCCTTCCCAACAGTTTGCAAGTAAGACAGTTTGGGGAAAAAAAAAAGAACTAACCACCGAAAATTTTCCTCCGCTATGAGAAAAGCCGATAAATATTCATTGTTTATCGCACTTTATCCCACAAGCTGGAATTGTGCCAAATACTGAAGCTTTATAGAAATTCGCTAAATGAACCAATAGCAAGAAGGCGTGTATTTTACAGCTAAATTCCTCGTTGAAAAATAGAAATATTGCATCAATTCTTTTTAAATAATAAAGTAATCTATAGGTGCAAAAACAAACTTAATAAATCATTAGCAATTAACTATTATAGTTAAAAAAATGTATTTTTTCTCCATTTGTAGTTACTTAAAATCCTTATGAAATCAAATCGTTCCCTGATAATACAAACGTCAAATATACCAAAAATCCTTTTCTTTATTCTGGTCGTTCTACCGATCCCGTCTTGGCAATCATCAAGTGCGTTCTCTTTCAGGTTCCTCCTTCAGCTCTCCCCCACCCAGGTCCTTCCTTCAGCTCTTCCCCACCCAGGTTCTTCCTTCAGCTCTTCCCCACCCAGGTCCTTCCTTCAGCTCTTCCCCACCCAGGTCCTTCCTTCAGCTCTTCTCCACCCAGGTCCTTCCTTCAGCTCTTCCCCACCCAGGTCCTTCCTTCAGCTCTCCCCCACCCAGGTCTTTCCTTCAGCCCTTCCCCACCCAGGTCCTTCCTTCAGCTCTTCCCCACCCAGGTCCTTCCTTCAGCTCTTCCCCACCCAGGTCCTTCCTTCAGCTCTTCCCCACCCAGGTCCTTCCTTCAGCTCTTCCCCACCCAGGTCCTTCCTTCAGCTCTTCCCCACCCAGGTCCTTCCTTCAGCTCTTCCCCACCCAGGTCCTTCCTTCAGCTCTTCCCCACCCAGGTCCTTCCTTCAGCTCTTCCCCACCCAGGTCCTTCCTTCAGCTCTTCCCCACCCAGGTCCTTCCTTCAGCTCTTCCCCACCCAGGTCCTTCCTTCAGCTCTTCCCCACCCAGGTCCTTCCTTCAGCTCTTCCCCACCCAGGTCCTTCCTTCAGCTCTCCCCCACCCAGTTTCCTCCCTCAACGCTTCCTGTCTCAGACTCCTCCTCCAACAGTTCCTTTCCCTGTTTCCTTCTCTAACACTTCCTTTTCTTTTCTCACAATTCGTTTCCTCGTATGCATACGATGTTTACTATCGGTTATTTGTGTGCTTATTTCACTATTACTCCGAATCAAATTTTCCGCTAAATAAGATAATTTAGAGTAAGCTGGGTTAGTTTTGAAAGAAAGGAACGCTTCTTCAAACAAAAAAACCCCATGGGGCTTTAAATTGCACTTCTACGGTAAAAAAGTAAGTCTTTATATCTTATCACTTATTGAAGATAAAGAATAGATCCGTTGGAAATTACTCTACTTAGAAGAGATCATATGATTTTGCATATTTCACCATATTTGAATTCATATTTACCAACTATCTTCAACGTGCAATTAAAGGTTGATATCAGTTTTAATGAAATGCAATTTCACAAAACTTTTACCGTCAATAGTTGCAAAAAAAGGCAAAAATAGCGCCCAAAAATGACAACTAGTATGAGAATAAAATAGCGCCTAGAAGTGAGGACTGATAGAAGGATAAAATGGCGCCTAAAAAAAATTTTTTTTTTCAATTTTTAGCATAAACGATGTAATCGTAAAATTATATGGTAAATCCAAACAAATATTTGCATCACATATAGAATTTAATTTTTATGGGTGCACTCATTTGTGGGTATTTTTCATGGGCGCTACAATGATTCAATCATTTTATTCCTTTTTAGTATCAATGATCCTCTCTCGTATTAGGCGTCAATTTTAGGCGCTATTTTATTCTCATACTAGATGTCATTTTGGGCGCTATTTTACTCACATACCTGTCCTCATTTTTGGCTTCTATTTTTTCGATTAATATGGGAATTCGAAGCTCACTCGATAATTTGAAACATTTGATCTTCGAGACGTCAGTAAATAGCAGTTATTTCCCAATTTTTTACCCGATTCCCTCATCATTCCCATTGCAAAGGCAAGCGTCCGCCGTTCCTAAGAGTAAAGGATAATATAACAGTCCATATAGTTAAACAAATGCAATATTTGCAAACCGATGAGGTGCTAAGAATTCATTAACGTTATATCAATAAAACGTATATCAGCTCTAATATAACAGTTTTGCTAAAGAATTATCGAAATGTGGTACTAACATTAAAAAAATGAAAGAAACTCACAAACAATACCACTAAAGACTAAGCATTATAAAAAGAAATTAATTAAATACCACACATCACGCCACACCCCACCATACGCACATACACTACACACCACAGACACCGTACACCACAATACGCACCACATCGTATATGTCGAAACACCGCTCCAAACCCGTCGGTGAAGTCATTTCCACAGAGGCATCCGGCGATTGTGTTCCCCAAATATCTAATGCTGGTCATTCCGTAACGGCCAGCACTCATAGGCAAACTCCATGTGTGTTCTCGAAATGGCCTTATTACCTCTCTACTCGTAAATACATCAGTAAATTTGGATCGTATTTGAATATAGTCAATACATAAAAGTCACTGAACTCATCGTACTATTAATTCATTCGCATCTTTAACTATAACCCCGATCAGCCGATTACGTATCCAGCTGTTGTGTCGACAAACAAGTGAAGACCATACTTGTAAACCAAAGTAATTTCAGTTAATAGCAGTTATTTCCCAATTTTTTACCCCCCCCCCAATTTCCTGTTTATCCCCATTGCAAAGACAAGTGTCCGCCGTTTCTAAGAGGAAAAGATAATATAACAGTCCATATAATTAAACAAATGTAATGTTTATAAATCGATGAGGTGCTAAGGATTTATTAACATCACATCGATAAAACGTATATCAACTCTAATATACCAGTTTTGCCAACAAAAATATCAAAATGTGATACTAATATAGAGAAATAAAAGAAACTCACAAACAATACCACTATAGACTAAGCATTATAAAAAGAAATTAATCAGATACCCAAGCATTTGAGACTTAGATGGGAAGATGAACGAGGATAGTAGGGATATAGAAAAAGAAGGAAAAAAATCACTACACATGACAAGCATCTAATATGCGTGATTAGCGATATAGAGACTCTGACCAGCTGCAGAGTCAGCTCCACCTCCGGTATATTTGCCAAGTGCTGCGAGACTGTTCGCCTGAGCTCTTTTCAGGAAAGCAGCTTTAGCGGCCTCTTCATTTTCTTTCTTCCCACCCCATGCAGCCAATACGGATGCCTGCAGTGCACGACCATAGCTGAACGTTAGTGCCCATGGTTTCTTGCCCTGAAACAACAACTTATAATAATATGTTATTCGAATGGATAACGCATCAACAATAAATAAGAGAAGACAGAGTTCAGTTCTCCTTCAAGGATTCAGAAGCTGTTCCAGCAAAACACCACGACTTTCATTCACACCTACATTCCACAGGAAGAGATTTGCTGTTCCATACTAATTTCAACAACTTGGCTAGACAGCATAGTAAACTTGCAACTTCTATGATGCCTTACATTTTAACGTATATTATTAATGATGAAGACAAAAATGCTAAAGGTAGGGGTAAACTAAAGGTAAGGGCAAAAAATAATGGCATAATGGCAAGTTTAACGAACTCTTTGTCTCTACCGTTAGTGAGCTAAATGAGCTCAAATATGGAAACAAACCTGATATTGATTGATGGCATTGAGATTAAGGGTCGCATCTTCTTCCGACTGTCCACCAGACAGGAAGACAATACCAGGCACTGCGACTGGCACGGTACGTTGAAGACAGGTCACCGTTGCACGTGCAATTTCTTCGTGCGATACTTTCGGGCCTTGCATACCTAAATATAACTTGATGCCTATAATATGCATAAATAATATTTCGAAAGCGATCGCGCGTTCAAATTTACGACGATACTTCAAATTTCCAAAAAGGAACACCTTAATGATTGGGAATGCGCGCCAAACAAATAGCGCAATATGTGTTTTCGCAGAATTTCTCACCTACAGACGAGCAAAAAACACCTTAAAATATTTTTAAAAAACTGGCTCATTAGTTACAATAGGCATCAGATACAAGCATCCAGCGGTCATCCAAAAAAAAAAAAAAAAAAAAAAAAAAATCCCCACCAAAAACAAAGTCCACTGATCGAAAATGAAATAACCGCATACACATATGAACCTACTAATCTCAAACACAATGCGTACCCCTGAACGAGATCAACAGCTCTTCGGAATATTGGAACTTCTTGAGTTGTAGCTGCAGGGATCTACCTGAAGTTCCATCTGACCTCTTATCCCACTTGAACAGAAAGGATTGACGGCATCATCTTTTGGGAGCTGACAAATTCACAAGAACCTATCTCCTTTCATTTGGTCGGCTCTTATACTTAACACATGCAAATAAATGAGACAATAGCTAACCTGGTGTGACCATGTTCGGCTTCAGCAGTGTTCCCTCGAGGAAAACGTGATGATCACTCAACGCCTTGTAAGTGTATGCCAATACCGCCTCGGTGATCTTTTGGCATCGCTCCAAATCGTGCTCTCCATCCGGAAGCGTCTCCGGTTCCACGATTGGTACCAATCCGTGTTGCTGGCAAATTGACGCATAACGTGCCAACACCTAAACGTCAATTGTCTTCAGCTTTCTTTAAAAATTTATATGCCTCATCACCAATCGGAAATAACCTTTTCCTTAAATTTTAATTTCTCTCCCTCTTCCCCAGCAAAAAAAAAGCCGTCTTCTACTTCAAACAGACTAATAATGGAACTGATTTACATAGTGCAATAATATTTGAATATCAAAAAAAGATACTAAAATCACATAGTGCAATTTTATCAGTAGATACAGTATCAATAACAATACAACAACAACAGCAATAAACTTTCTTCCACATGACATATATTTTTTTTTCAAATCTTTCAATGAGTTCCATAGAGACAAAATAAATATGGGGGTGATTTTAAACGCCCTTAAAGATTAGCCCATCTTTCTTTACATATTCATGATTAACAAGTACTTTGTAACAAACTAGTAAACATAGCATTCACACAAATGGATAAGAAGATAAAGCCAAACCTCAGCGACCTCAACAAGTGCCATATGGCTGGGGGTTGTAGCACCAATTTTATGCACACAACGCCACTTCGCAAATTGAGCTCCATCCTGAAAAGCTCCACTTTTGACTCCGAACATTTGATGAACATAAATCTCCGTATGCCGACAATCATAATAACCACACCTGCTTGCCTTTAAGTAGCTCCGACAGACTGCTACAAAAGGCTCCGCCATTTCTAGGAACATGAATGGGATATCGAAGCCAAATGAAAAGGCTTTTATACTGAAATTCTCAGCATTTCTGACAGACCATAACTGGAAAGGTATGTTCTGAAAACTTTGGGCTGAATGAATTACTTTGAAAGTATCTCGAAATTAAACCTTTTTCCCTTTAAGCCGCAGTTACTTGTACGCCACAATCACCCCAAATTACCCCTTACTTAAGAGTGTTCAAGTTACTCTTCCCGTTAACCTGCAATACGACTAAACTGTCATGTGTTCAGGCGACTCCTTTGATTATATATCAGCAAATTCTCCCATCCCTCCCATCCCCCCGCCCCAGCAAAAAAAAAAAAAAAAATTAATGATAAAAAAAGCTATGAAAAAGTTTTGATGAAAATGGCACTTTTGTAAAACGTTTACTGATGACGAAAAAGCAAACCTTCTTGTATTGAGCGCATCGTGCATTCAAATCATCGAGACCCTGGGTTGTACCCTCACCGATCGTTCCAGCCATTGGCACCACTCCCTTATCAACCTAAAAGAAAAAATATTTCTCACTCTTTGAACCTGTTGCTAAAAAATTCAACAATTAAAAAAACATTAAACGCTCGCATTATAAAAAACAATTAAGTAACTGTAAACTTAAAAAAAAAATATGGTGATTAAAAAACACAAAACACCATAATTTCGGCATCAAAATGGATTTCAGCTACGCTTCACATTGCTCCTCATCTGAGAGAGACCCCCTCCCCCTCTCTCCTCCCCTTATCTTCCCCTATTCAACCAATTCACCGGCATCTTCGAAGATAAATAATTTCCAACATCATTCATCAGAAAAGAACGAAATTCAACTCGAATAAACACAAACGAGTGGAACAAGGAACATTTTACCACCGAGGAAAATGCAAGTCAAGTTCAAATCAATAGCTGAAGAAGAAAAAAGTTTAGAATCCCTGAGCTTGGCTCAAACTTGAACTTCAAACAATCGGATCCGGGTCCCTGCAGATATTTTATAGATCAAAAGCTTCAAGAGGATGAACACTCTGAGACAAGGTGAATAGCCGCTCCTCTTCGTATCTCTTGCCATCCTCCCTCTCATTCAAAGAACGAAAGATTAAAAGAGACCTTAATGCCAGGGATGATTCCCTTCTTTTTAAGCACCTCAACGAATGGTGTTCCGTCATCAGTCTTTTGGTAGAACGTTTCGTGGAACATGATCACTCCCGAGATATACTTCGACACTTCATCCGATGACGTGAATAGAATCTATAATAGATAAAGTCGAAGTTTCATGCATCATCATAAATCAATACTTTATGAGTAGTGATCTACTCTGGTTCACTTGATCTAAACACTCGTCGATCACCTATTTAAATTCCTCTCACTATAACAGTATTAAATCACCTCCGTTAAAAATTTATATCGCCACTAAATGAAATAAGTAGAAAACCTTAAAAGAGGATAAACTAAATCCATATCCATAGATTCGACTCTTCATCATCAACCAATATCAATACGCAATCTTTTAACTTAAAAAAAAACTCGATTATAACTTCATTTCGACAGATTTTCATTCAAGTGGGACCGCATATCTGAAAGTTCTCTAATTTCATTGAAGCAAAAAAACAACTTAACCATCAAATTCTTTAACACACAGTGGAGGGGGAGGGGGGGGGGGAAGAGGGCAGATGGGAGGGAAAGGGGATAGGTGGTGGTCACGAAAAGTGAACTAAGGACTTAACTTCTCCCCTCCCTCCTCACTGATAATATAAAATTTCTTCATCGAAAGCGATCAATTCATGCTATACAATAAACTATTTCACAATTTTCTATTCCCTGCAGATTTTGGTGGATGATCTCATCTATTCGTATCAAAATTTGTGCAGATAGAGAAAAGAAATAATGATCAACACTGAGATCATTCGATTATCGAATAAATGGTGATCGTATCACCACATCGCTTTGTTAACAATAAATGAGAGACAAACGATGATTTTAAAGAAAATTTGAAAGCGATAAAGATGCGTTACTTTGCGATTGCTGTTCTATCAATGAAACTAATAAATTGAACTATAGAAGAAAAATATTTCAAAGAACAACCTGACGATAGAGACGGCGATTCTCTTCGACATTCTCGAGTCCAATCGGCTTCAGTTTCTTATCCATACTTCCTAAATATCAAATAGATTTCAATCAAAAAGTCCATACGGCAATATAGTTTCGCCGACGGAAATAATATTAAACGTTAATATTGTCCATGAATATTCTTCGGTCTTCATTCGATCTTATCTTTTTTTTTTTGTTTCAAACAATGAAATCGTCACCCGATTAAGCCAAAGAAGGACCTCGAAATTAATTCTAGCTGAGCTCGATCCAGTCGATCCCTAACTACCTACGGCTATGGGAAGCCGACGAATTCTCCCGATACATTCGGGTTTTTTAAAGGAAGACCCCCTTGGGATGAAATGACAGGAAGTTAAAAAAAAATTTTTTTTCTTTTGAAAAGAAACGAACCAGTGCTCTCATCGGCGGCTAGAATTCCTTTGCCAGGTGCAACGATTGCTTGTGCAATTTGTCGCAGTTCATCTTCCTGCTCTTTCGTTAAGTATTGTGAATATGAAGCCATCTTCCTGAAATATTCACCTTAACTATTCAAATATTTTTGAAGTCATTCAAAAAAAACGGCGTTTTCTTCGTCAAGTAAGACACGCAAAATAGGTTCAATCATAGGTGTGAAAATTCACGCAGTTAAAACATTCGACTCCTATCGTCAGTTTTCGACTCCTACCACAATAAAGATTCGACAAACGATAAAAAAGTGCATTAAAAGCGCCGTGATACTAGCATGGATAGTTTGATTAGGAAAGCCAACCAGCGAGAAAGAATATATACCCATAAAACATGACCCATTATTTTTGACCTTCATTTGTGACCTAGTGGAAGGGGATTAGGGGGGGGGGGGCGGAAGGGGATTTAAGTATGAGTTACCTCTTCTGCAACTGGCCATACGACGTGAAACCGTCAGCTGAATGCGGCTGGTGAGAGGGAGGGGGAGAGGAAGAGGGAGAGGGAGAGGGAGAGAGCAGGGCAACGGTGGGGGAGGAGGGGGAGGTAGCCAAAGGATGAGAGAGCTTACATATATATGATGCGAATCTATCAAGCAACATAAATACTTCAATTACAGGCAAATAAATGAAAAAACATACAAATTACTTTTGAGTTCTTTACGTTCCTCACTTAGGATCATATAATTTTCCAATTCTCTAAGCAGTGTAACTTTCCCACCTTCAAATAACGAGAGCCACTCCCCCCCCCCTCCCCATCTTTTCATCTCTAGATGTCGGTTATTGGAATATAAATTCGAACATGACAACTAAGATACTCACAATTTAAACAGCCGTAAAGCAATCTTCATCAGCACAATACATAAGCCATTAGAGACGAAATTTAGCGTCTCTCAACACTTTATCAACTCATATATATTTCAGTCTTTCAATTGAACGAATGAAACGCTGTCTAAATCGACAAGAATTGTGTAAAATAACAGTTGCATTGATGAAAAAAAAAAGATACTTCTCTCACTAAGCATTTCTTTATATGCTCTCGTAACGCTTGTTGAGAAAGCCTAGATCATGGATATAAACGAGGAAAAGCATTCAATGGGGGATTTATGCAATGAAATAAGATCAATGAAAGATTATATCATTTGAATAAAAAATCTGCAAAAAATTAAATTACTATATTTTTATGAATATTTTTTTCTCCCTTTAACGTATAAATTACGGGCTGAAGGGAGGGGGGGGGTGGGGGTGGGGGGAGTAAATTAGGCCACCCATTAATCCCCACCCCCTACCCTCCCCCCTTGGCGTTTAGTAAATTATTTTCTTCACAGAAAAAAAGCTGTTTATTTTATCTTCATTCAAAATACAATCAACTACTAGTAATTTGCCGATGATATACATTAATATGAAAGAAAAAACAACATAAACCTATGGAATTTAGGCTATAAGCATTATTATATCACTATATCATCCATCTAAACTATATGACTAATAAAAATTGAAAACGTATTTTACTAATTATACAAACGATTTATCAATATTCAAATTATATATTTGAAAGTATATTGCATGACTAGACAATTTTATCCATGCGATCCCCCTTCCCCCCCCCCCCCCCTAATCCCATATTAAAAAATGTGCATTTCCAATACAAATATTTAGAAAGGCTATACTTTAAAAGTGTAGAAAACATATACATAAATTTTTAATTTGAATTTTTTAATATTTCAATGGATATACCTTTTCTAAGAGTTTCAGGGATCTACGTATATGAAGATTCAGTGAATATTCGATAGAGCTTCCCTTTGAATGGTCTCTCTTGCAATATTAGAGTCCCTTTGCAATATTAGGATCCCTTTGCAATACTGGAATCCATTTGCAACATTGGAATCCCTTGCAATATTGCCGGATAAACCGGATTCCTTTTTCAGCTATTCATGTGAACGTCAGAGGGAAAATATAACCCCCTCCCCCTTTCAGTGTCTCTTTTTTCTTACTATAGTTTTGTTTAACTATTTAAAAAATGAACAACATTTTATTAAATTTGATAGAATATTTGACTCTACATTTGATTTCCTTGTATAATATCTCAACAGTTATATATTTCTTAACGCCCCTTTTAGCGTCAACAAAAAAAAATGTAAAAGGAAACGATATCGGTGCCGAAAAAAATGACATTGACATATAATAAACAAATAAAGATAAGACTATAAATAAGTTGATAACGTCATCGTTGTTCGAGACAGCTTTCGTCTCTTTTTTTTTGATGATGACTGATGAATTGCCCGATTAAGTCAATATGAGACTTTCTTCTAAAGCTTACAGCATAAAAAAATTCCATCTAGTGAGTCTAAATTTCTGAATCCATTTTAGGGACCAATAATATTTTCCATTTCACATATGGGAAAGTGGTTGAATTTTGCTATTATTTATCAACTACTGATAATTGATAAAAAAGTATTTCTTTCTTCGGCTTTATACATTTTTATTTCATATTCTTCATAGTCCAATATTTCTGCAAATGACTTTTGTAGGAAAATTTTTGAATAAATTTTTAAATGAGAAAAGTAGTGACCTGAATTAAAGAAGAGGAACGAAAATTAGATAAATATGAATTGTTTCCGGTCAGCGGAAATGGCAAATGCCATTGTACAACATTGAGGTGAGGTCAGGAAGTTCTGGACCTCCCAAAAAAGTTCAATTCTAAAGTTCCAGACCTCCCAAAAAAGTTCAATCCTAAAGTTCCAGACCTCCCATAAAATTTTAATTCTAAAGCTGCAGACCTCTCGCAAAAGTTTAATTCTACTTTTACAGAAATGCATCAAACAAATTCAAAAAATTTCTTCATTGATATTTAAAAAGTTTCAAATTTTCGGTCTGCACAAATCTCTCAAACTGTTCCAATGTTTTTTGACGCTTAAATAAACATTTTCATGGACAACCACATTTATGAAATTGATGCGTATCACCAAAACTTATATGCAATGACCGATTAAAAATCGTCATCATGAAATCCGTAGAAATAAGTAAAAGCTCAATCCTAAGACCGCCAAAAAACAAGTACCCCCTTAATTCCAAGACCCCCCAAGGAACAAATACCCCCCCCTAATCCTAAGACCCCAAAAAACAAATATCCCCTCCCCCTTAATACCCGGAAAACTCATTTCTAACACCTAAAAGATGGCTAGATGATAAATCTAACAACTACGGAATTGGCCCATCGTAAATCTAGGCAACTCGTTAAAATCGATCACGATAACTTTATACAACCCGTTGAGTTAACCATGAAATCTTTATGTGAATTCAACAAAAATTGGTCACCATATCATTATGCAACAACATTTTCAGTTGGTTTCAACTCGACAAAGATGGTTTTCTACATTTTCAATATCACTTAATCAATACAAAAACCTATACGAACGATGTCTTCTTTTCTAAAAAAAATAAATAAATAAATAAATAAACAAAATTTCGCAACGATATTTTATGAATTCTATTCTTATATCCTATAATTGTTCAAAATTCATACCTATTTAACAATTCTATTGCATAAAGCCACACCTGCTTAACAATTCTACTGCATGAAGTCACATAATCGAATTGCTTCTAATCGGTGACGATACATTGAAATTCCCAAAACACGAGAACTCTCTAACGATAAGAACAGACAACCGCATCTGAACGATGCACAGCAACCAAATGACGCCATCACTTGATTGACTATAAAAGTTGTTGAGCTCGATGAGACAATGACAAAGAACGCGACATGAAGAGCAAAAAATAAGGGGACGATCAAAACTCGATCAGGCGCCAACGACGTAATACGATCAAGAAAAATTCTGAAAAAAAAATCGACGCGAAAATAGGCAATGAATATTTTCTATTCTATAGGAAAGTTCTCGAACTTATTATATCTAAGTATGACCTCAAGTTGAAACCTCAAGTCCTCCACTGAAATGAGGAGAAAGTTTAAAAAAGAGTATTATGAAGAAAAAAGATAGGGAAAAATAACAATGCAAGAGATGAGAACGTAAAAAAATGAACAGAGAAACAAACAACAATAGAGAGAACGCGAAGAGAATAGAGTAAAAGAGAAAATAAAATCAATGATAAAATCTTAAATAATGACGTCACAACTTCCGTTTCACAAATATACTCACATGTTATGCGAATTACGTAATAGAAGCCCACCATTTAGCTATAGTGAATCATACACTTTTTTTGCGAAATTTTTATCGCTACACTAGGTATCTCTTTGTAGTCAACGCCCCCACCCCCTTCCCTCCATATTTTAGGTCACTATTCATATTCTAGGTCACTTATTTCAGGTCTCCTCCCCCCGTACACCACGTTTTGCACAACGAGGTGAACGAGAAATGCAAAAACTCTGGGCTGATGTACACTACAAGTTAATTACGCTCAATCGACACTCTATGTTTGATAACTTCCTGTATAAGAATCCTCAAAATTACGCTGTGAAGAATGGAAATGATATTACATCCGTATATTCGCTAAGAACCTCTCATTTTATATTGTCATATTGCTACAGAATTCAATGCAATTGGGTAAATTCGAAAACCATTTAAATAAGCTAAGCCGTTAGGTTCGTTGTAGAAAGATGAAGGCAAATTGCAAAACTAGCAGCAGCTGGCACCAACTGGCTCGAGGAGAAGACGCACACACACCATTGCTGACAGCTGAGGCAGCAGCAGCACTAGTGCACTTCGATAAATCGATGCTCACTGATGTGAGGCGTTACGCCTCTCGATACCCCCCAACCCACCAACCACACACATCTCTGTCTATGCGAACACATTTTATAACAACGCAAAGCATCGATGGGCGTTTCAAGTTTTTTTTAATGGTACTGCAATTTGAAACGTGCAAATCACAACAATAAATTCAGTTGGGGTGTTTTCTAATGCTAGAGCAATGTTTTCACCAACTTGTTTAACAAACTTAAGTTGGATTAAATTTATAAGTTTACACTTGAAAGCGATATTGGATTAAAAAATTATTTTCCACCTAAGATGATCGTAATTTTCGATTAAAAAAATTCGAAATTTTCAACTTATGTAGGTTTCATTAAGATGCCCCGGTCGCCTTATAGTCGGTGAGAGTGAATTATGGATAAAGAAAGGAACCTTTTTTAGAATTGGATGGGATTTTTGGGCAATTATTGAACGATTTCTGTGAGGAATATTTAGAAGTTGCATATAACTTTTTATAATCAAAATTGAATGATGTGAATAAACAAATGATTTTACGGATTTAAATGACTACAGAGGTTTCTTACCCTTGATTTGGTTCTTTATTTATAAAATTGTGTACAGCTTTCTCGATATTCTATTTTTTTAAGAAATATTCCACTCTATCCTCCCTATCCCTCCTCTCATTCCAGTTTATCCTCCCCAATCCCCTCCCCTCATCCCAGTTTATCTCCCCTATCCCTCCCCTCATCCGAGTTTATCCCCCCCAATCTCCCCTCATTCCAGTTTATCCTCCCTACCCCTCCCTTCATTCCAGTTTATCCTCCCCAATCTCCCCTCATGCCAGTTTATCCTCCCCAATCCCCTCCCCTCATTCCAGTTTATCCTCCCCGAATCTCGAATCTTCCTTGTGTCAAAATCGTTAATGCATCGACTCCATCATCTAATCTATGATTGAGTTTCGATCTTCATCACTGTTACGTGTTGCTTGCTGCTCTCATCTATTCAATGTCTGTTCGCCAAGAATGCTGCCTTTGTGGATGTATATTGCTTTTTCCTTGTTTTGCTGTTTTTTCCTTTTTGCTTTCCCCATGTTTTCCCCACTTCGGGACATTGAAATAAGTGAGTAAACAAGTAAATAAATAAATAAATAAATAAATAAATAAATAGACATTGGATAAATGAAAGGATACTGTCAACATGGATTTCCAAAAGAAAGGAATGGATTGTATATTCAAAAAAAGGGGATATTCGGCAGGCTAAACAATTGAACTTGGTGTGGTTTACAATGGATTTCAACAAGCGAAGCGGCTTCTCATAGAAAAGGCTAATAGATGAGGATCTTATAAGATAAAATGACGCGTGAAAATCGACTATACTGTAATTATAAAAAGCTAAGCACTTAATTCCTCATATAAAGCAATTAATCAACATTAACGATTATTTGTGACTCGTTAAAATGAGCCTAGCGATGATTTGTTGGGCGAAGTACATTTGCGCCATTTTTTAGTACATTTGCGCCATTTTTTAGTTGACATTATGTCAATTAAAATAACACCATTAGATCGGTAGAACTGATCGAATAATTCGAGAGATCGCAGAAAGTCATGCAATATTTAATTACTGCAAAAATTTAAACGCAATTTGCAAAAATTTGAATGCAATTTTTTTTTTTTTGCATAATATTTTTTCACTTACATATAACGAATAAATAATCGTTGATTTTTATTGAAATGAATTATCTAAATTATTTTGTTTGTAATTTTTAATTCAATTTTACATATCGATTTAGTTCAATTAATTTTTTTATAATTTTTAATTTTCTGTTTGCAAAAAAAAATAAAAAAATAAAATCAGTAACATTAAACGTTGCTCTCAAGCTTGAATGCTAACTTAACTAAGTTGCTCAAGTTTAATAAGTTGGAATTGAAATGTTTGCATTTCGTTATTTGTACGGTGAACGAGGAGGGATGAAGTGAGGCAATGTGCATACGTGCTAATCAATGCGGCTGTTTGCGTTTTTAAGTTTAGTCAGCAGCGTTAGCAAGCTAAATGCGATATAGATGAGGGATATCCGCTATACCCTCATCACCCCAACAAATCCACTCATCTTTCAACAGCCTATAGCTAGTAGACTCGTGCAAATGCCAACTTATTTCAAGTGGAAATTACACTTACGAATAGATAAATGTAAACGGAATGAGACAGATAGAGAATAAAACGCGAATCTCTCAGAAATATGCTCGAAAAGTTGGAGATGAAAGTTACAATATAATCGCATCGCCTAAAAAATGCGTGCAATTTCTACTAGGTCACTATATCATCCGTTATTTTATCCTTGTTATATGCGTCATAGATAAGAATACGAATGAAAATCCCATTGCTATGTGATCTATAGGCATATATATATATATATATATATATATATATATATATATATATATATAAACACCTCATTCGATTAATCTAATTTTCGATTAGAACAAGAATAAAACTAAAATAAAAAATATATCTGAAACAGAAAGGTGTATGGGTAGGGTGAAGTACAGTTGTATTCCGTGGATTCAGAGAGAGTTCAACGCTTTGTCAAAAAAATCGTCAATTTCTTTTCGGACGCATATATCGCTAGCAAAAATAACAACTCCCTTTATAATTGTATAAAAATTCTACAAATATTTAAAGCTTCATATATAGTACTATTTTGTACAAAAACAGTAAATAATTGTTTTATAAAATATTTTATTCAAGAATTAAGCATCGCAGATTCTATAGAAGAAAGGACGAAAACGTTTCTAATAAAAAATTTTACACATCACATAGAATTCCATTAAGATATATTTGACAGACTAAGCTATCTATTTTTATTGAATATTCTGAAAAGAAATTCATTAAAAAAAACTTTGAAACGATCCAATTTCATTAAAAACTTCAAAGATGAACGAATCTAATTTCAGTGAAAATAATCCATTAAATACGCAAAAAAAAAAAAAAAACTATAGAAGATGGGTATTTCGTGGTTGTGAACTCTTGCGTCAAGCGGCGAAGTATAATCACACCAATATCCTTTGGTGATATTTCCCAGACGATCGGGCGTTAGTACATCGATGTTTTCTTTTATCAAACAAGCTTCCCTGGAAATTATCCTTTGATAATCCATTTTTATCTGCTTCATAGGGGGATTTAAACATCTATAGTGGATGGATTCGAACTATTACAGCGAGTTCCAGGCTGGTTGGTGCTACAGATCTTAGGGGTTGAGACGAATTTTTAAATTTATAGCTCAGTGTTTAAGTTTCATCGTAGATCAAGCATGAAAATCATGAGGTGCTCGTGCTTATACCTGTAGACAGATCGATAAACCAGGATAATTCCATGTAATTCAACGATCTTCTTCCCTTTGCATCTAAACACCAACCATGTAGTAACGAATTATTGTTGAACATAATATTTTAATTTTTATTTGTCGTAGATTTTTATAAAAGAGTGTATCTAACGTTTGATTTTATTAGAACGATATCAAAGAAAGACGCTTTCAACGTCGATGATTTCTAATTTCGATTCTTTACAACGAAAATTTTAATAAACTTCATAACGTTTAAAACATTAAAATATCATAGAAACAATTGCTTTATATTAGAACAAAACTGAGAAATTGTTGAAAAAAAAATAATAAATATTTACAAACAATCGAAATAACAAACAAACAAACAAACAAAAAAACGACTATTAAAAATAATCTAAAAATATAAAAAAATAATAAAAAATAACCTTAAAATATCAACAAATGTAACATTCACTTTCGAGTTGTTACAAATGAATTTTGATTTTATACTTAAATATTTCTTCAAATTTTTTTTCAATAAGGCTTAGAAAAACAATCCAGACTATGAAGTGATAGCGGCGTCAATCCATTGATCCATAGAATCTCACAAGCGAAAGAAACCCTAAACTATCAATTAATGCCAGGAAATATCCCATCTTTTCTTTGAAATTGATAGCATAAAAACAACTCGAAACATACAAAACTTGGAATGTTAAAATGAAGCACTTCTCATTCAATTATTAACCCCTAATTTATTTGCTTCCTTTTAGAAATATTTCACATTCAACTGAATGAAGCAAATCATCATCGAAAAGTGAGATTTCAGACCAATTGAGAACTGATCAAACAATACTGGTAGAGCTGATCAATCAATATTGATAGAGGTGATCAGGCAGTGCTGATAGAGCTGATCAATCAATGTTGATTATAGTGCTATCGCTGATCGCCTCTTATTCATCATCAGCAACTATTTTCAATGCTTCTGAAGGACTATCGGCCGACTTCGAAAGCGCGCTCAAATCGGGACTTTTATCGACTCCGGATGAAGGTGGTTGCTCCGGAACGGTGTTTTTTGGAGAGGTTTGTTGCTTAGAAGGAGCTAACGCCATCCATCGTCCTGCGGATGGTGGTGGTGGGGGTGCTATTCCTGGATTCATCGGGGGCATCATTCTCGGTGGTGGTACCATTGGCCTGAAATTAAAGCAAACCATCAGCGCATACACATAGGTCTCTAATCAATAGACAACCTCAATGCACAAACGAACGAATCAAAATTTTCATATCACTGTGTATACCGAGTTTCATAAGCCATATATTGCGGATGATGCTTTCTATATAAAGAAAATTAAACGATAAATAACCTGGGTGGATGATGTAATACGGTACGCGGATCAGGAAGTAATGCACGTCGACCAGTACCACTAACGATTGGAGGCATCGGAATCGAACGGAACAAATTTGGTTGAGTATCCATCGACGGCGCTTTTAGAATCGATTTCGCGGGTTTCGGTGGGAATATTGTTGGTGGTGGACATGGCATTGGTCCATTGGTCATTGTTATTGGGGCATTCGTTTGTCCACTAGTACTCGTCGTTGGTGTGGTGGTGGCTGTTGATGATGGCTCATTTCTTTCATTTTCAATTACCTGAATTACACGTCGAGATTTACCGTATTTACTTGCATTCTTCTCTTCTTAAACCCTATATATAGCCCCTCCCCCCCCTCAGTTGGAATAGGCCAACAAAATTGTGCTCGATAATTCCTATTTAAACCTAAAAGGGTATTAAGACGTGAAAATTGCGGAGCCAAATGTCACTCCATTATTTCCAAGGTTCAAATACTTTTAATAGAGCTGGGTTCAAAGCACACCTAAAATATAAACGAAATTCGACATGCAAAATCGAGGTTTCTAATCGATTTTTAATGACTGAAGCAATCGAATAATCGACTCTAAGCATTCTCATAACAAATTAATTCAAAAACTTCTTAAAACGTCGTAAAAAAAAACAAATCTCATTAAAAAAAAACAAATAAAAAATAATAATAAGCTCACCTTAGGTATTTTAAAATTTTTGAGACTTGCGAATGCAGGCACTTGTGGTGGGAATTCCATACGTGATGCTTTCTGCTCAACCGGCGGCGGTGGACGGTCTAATTTTGGCTTCTGAAAATACTTCTATCTTCTTTCTAGCCATTCTAATAGACCAAAATCGACTTTCACTAACACCTTTCTATTCATAACTTCTTTTAATATCAAATTTTTCATCAAATATTCAAAAAAAAATCTTCAATTACGCATCAAATATGCTCGATGATCGTGATATACCAACTAAACTATGCAATTGTAATATGCCATTTTTAGAAAAGATGATAATTCATAAGAAAAAAAAGGGATTTTACTTCCGCAAAGGAACAATCCAAAAACTAAGACAAACAAGCAATAGACACTTCTTTTGCTCCATTAAATTATGTAAATCATTTGCAAATGCAGCATTAACAATAATAAATAATAATAATAATAAATAATAATAATAATGTAGCACTAATAATAATAAATAATAAATAATAAATAATAATAATAAAAATGTAGTACTAATAATGATAAATAATAAATAATAATAATAAAAATGTAGCACAAGCACTAATAAATAAATTATTGTACTATAATCAAAAAGGCTAAAATAGGTATCTTTTAAAAAAAAGACCTTGCCACTTCCTGATGAATCGCCTTTACGTTCCCTTTTGGCTGATTTGCGAGAGCGTTCCTCTTGTAGTCTTGACTTCTCTTTCATTTGTTTCTGTCGGAAAAGAGCTTTTTCCTCACGTGATCTCGACGATGATGGGGGTTGACCAGTGAGACGCGATGAACTGTAAGTAATTATAAGTATAAATTACATAGGGAATTATGCACTTAAAAAGAGAAAAGAAAGAAAGAAAAAAAATGATGAAATTAAAAGCAATATAAGATTAAGACGATATAACATTTAATTTAAATTTACATTAAATTATAATTGTATATTTAAATTTTTGAAGATTTTCTTTAAAAAAAATTGTTTGCAATACGATTATATATAATAACCGAAATTATAAACAAACTATTAGAGCGCCATTGCTCATAATTATATATTTCAATAACACGAACGTTATTTATTAATACAAATAAAAGCATTAAAAATTATCCAACCGCCTCTCACCTATATCACTTCGCAATATAAAACTGCCATTATAGAAAGTTAAGTAATATTTAATCAAGTAATACTGGTTGAGTAATATAGCTAAGTAATACTAAGAGTAATACTCAACCGATATTTCAAAGAAAGTTAAAAACGAACGGTGAAATTGTTGAAGGGTATTGCGGTGTTGAGGATTTATTTGTTGGTTGCTGTTTTAGTTTAATCATAATCTTCAAGTCAGAAGTCGGCTGCTCAACCGTTGATGTAGGTGTCACTCGAGCACTTGGTGATGCACGAGCTCCAGGTGATGCCGATGCTATCGGTGTTGAGGCACCTTCCTGCTTCACCAAAGTTGACTAAAACGATAAAAAAATTTAAAAAAAAGAACGGATAACTGATAAAAATTCAGGAAATCTAAAATAAACCCATCTTTTTTCATAAAAATACCTCATATGTAAGAATCACCTTCAAAGCCCCGAGGCTCATTTCCAAAATTGCCATGAGCAACGCTAATATAGCTGATAATCAAAAGAAACGACAATGTGTCTAAGTGCAAGTTTTCCATACCGTTATTATTATAATACGAACATCGATCACGGATAAGTCATTCCAAAAAAATTGATCATTAAGAATTAGGATATTAGAAGGAGATTAGGTCAAGGGGAGGGGCAGGGGAGGAAAACAAATGAGATGGTTAAGATGGTTAAACCGGAGAGCGACAAGGGAGGAAGAGAAAAATAAGACGGTTAAACTGGGGAGAGGCAAGGGAGGAAGAAAAAAATAAGACGGTTAAAGCGGGGAGAGGCAAGGGAGGAAGAGAAAAATAAGAGGGTTAAACCGAGGGAAGGGAAGGGAGGAAGAGAAAAATAAGAGGGTTAACGGGGGAGAGGCAAGGGAGGAAGAGAAAAATAAGACGATTAAACCGAGGAAAGGGAAGGGAGGAAGAGAAAAATAAGACGGTTGAACAGGGGAGAGGCAAGGGAGGGAGAGAAAAATAAGAGAGTTAAACTGGGGAGAGGCAAGGGAGGAAGAGAAAAATAAGAGGGTTAAACTGGGAGAGATGCAAGGGAGGAAAAGAAAAATAAGAGGGTTAAACGGGGGAGAGGCAAGGGAGGAAGAGAAAAATAAGACGATTAAACCGGGGGGAGGTAAGGGAGGGAGAGAAAAATAAGAGGGTTAAACTGGGGAGAGGCAAGGGAGGAAGAGAAAAATAAGAGGGTTAAACTGGGGAGAGGCAAGGGAGGGAGAGAAAAATAAGACGATTAAACCGAGGAAAGGGAAGGGAGGAAGAGAAAAATAAGACGGTTGAACAGGGGAGAGGCAAGGGAGGGAGAGAAAAATAAGAGGGTTAAACTGGGGAGAGGCAAGGGAGGAAGAGAAAAATAAGAGGGTTAAACTGGGGGAGATGCAAGGGAGGAAGAGAAAAATAAGACGATTAAACCGAGGAAAGGGAAGGGAGGAAGAGAAAAATAAGACGGTTGAACAGGGGAGAGGCAAGGGAGGAAGAGAAAAATAAGACGGTTAAACCGGGGGGAGGCAAGGGAGGGAGAGAAAAATAAGAGGGTTAAACTGGGGAGAGGCAAGGGAGGAAGAGAAAAATAAGAGGGTTAAAGTGGGGAGATGCAAGGGAGGAAGAGAAAAATAAGACGATTAAACCGAGGAAAGGGAAGGGGGAAAGAGAAAAATAAGACGGTTGAACAGGGGAGAGGCAAGGGAGGAAGAGAAAAATAAGAGGGTTAAACTGGGGAGAGGCAAGGGAGGAAGAGAAAAATAAGAGGGTTAAACTGGGGAGATGCAAGGGAGGAAAAGAAAAATAAGAGGGTTAAACGGGGGAGAGGCAAGGGAGGAAGAGAAAAATAAGACGATTAAACCGAGGAAAGGGAAGGGAGGAAGAGAAAAATAAGACGGTTGAACAGGGGAGGGGCAAGGGAGGAAGAGAAAAATAAGAGGGTTAAACCGGGGAGAGGCAAGGGAGGGAGAGAAAAATAAGACGGTTAAACAAAGTTCTTGAGAAAAGATCAGAAAAAACAACAACATATAATGAATTAGGATATAGAATATCCCCTTAGTACCATATAATCCCTTTTGCCTTCAGTTAAACTTCAAAGATAAGTGACACCTTGGTGAAACTATTATCGAAGCTTAAAAATAAACGCATAATGCAAACCGAAACAAAAATTAAAAATATTTTCATTCAATAATTATCAACAACTCAAAAATTCGGTATCATTATTTATATCTATGTCACCAATAAATACGATTAACTAAAATTTACCTCTTGCGGTTTAGTGACAGGTTCAGACTCATCGTCGTATAAATCAGAAGCCGCATAAGGATTAGAGGAAGATGTAGATGTAGTTGCAGATGATTTACAATGAAGCTTGCCAACGACAGCCTCCAAACTACTTTTTCTGGATTTGCTGCTTTGGAAGGATGCCGATCCTGCTGCATTATGTGCTGGCGTGGTCGCTGACGGAGATGCACCTACTGGAGTATTTGCTTCCGTACTGCCACCACTGCAAACATCTCATCATATCACGAAGAAACGCCTAGGTACAAACATAAATACATAAATATATAAATATGTACTTATTAACTTCTTTATGAATTAACTGGCATTGAAACTTGTCGTAAAATTCGCCACTCATTGTTTCTGCAGTTGACTGATAACTGCAGAAAGTGGTTTTTTGCTTCAGGATATAGGATAACAGCTGACAAATTTTGTAAAAAGGTGCATAATAAGAATTTCCACCATTTCCCCTGTACATTTTTGGAAGCGGTCGGTTTGGTGGGTTGCAAAGAAATGATGCATTTCCTATTCATCTCTCTGATACGCGTTCCCACTCGTTTATAATTCCGCATACGTTGCCGGTAAATTTCAGATATATATGATACTTTTCGCAAATTCGCATTTAATTGAAAAATTTTGAAAACCTATAAAAATTCAGAATTCGAAGTAACTGAAGTTTCTGATCCAAAAATACTATTTTCCCTTTTTTCTCCCTTCCTATGACATCCTAGAACTATTTTTTTAAAGCATACAACTAATATCTCACAAAATTCGCTCAACAACTTGCCTAGAAGCAACAGAAGAAGCTGAATTGGCAGAGCTGGCAGTGGCTGGTTTATTACTAGCCACAGGAGAACAAGCAGATGTAGACGCAGTGGGTGTAGTCAAAGGCGTAGAAGTTACAGTGGTAGTCGTCGGAGGATGAGCGGTCAAGCGTGTTGGTGGTGGTGGATCGGTCTCTTCATCGGACGATTCCTCAAGTCCATCCACCTCGGAAACCGTTTCTGAACGATTACTGAGAGCGGCCGCTGCTACTAAAACTTCACTAAGACTTCAAAAATAATGAAAGTGGTGAATCAGGTGGAGGTGAGGGGGGTGGGGCGGGAAGAGAAGAAGGCTGGTGGGTAGATTTCTTAACGTTTTACCCATCGATTCCGGTAATTAGTATAAAAGGTATTTTTAGTAGCCGTTGAAGACACGAAGTCGATACAAGACCAAGCATTCAGATTCCAGTGTTACTTAAAGCTAGAACGTCAAGCAAAATTAGCATCTCCGGAGCACATTTGGATTCAAATAAACTTCAACACCATAAATTATATTGTTTAGCTCTGCGTTTATACAGCTTATAAGCATTCCACAATCTCTAATAAACCAATCGAACAATAAATAAGACTCTCTGCAGAAATAACATCTCCATAAAATTGGCTTACCGGTAGAAAGTTGAGGTGCATAATGCATATCGGAGAACGATCGTTGCAATATTGGTCTATCAATAGCAAATTGATGCGTATGTGTCTGCGATGCGGCCAATTGCGCCGCCTTACGTGGACGTCGAGGACGACGTGTTGTTGCCGTACCTCAAAGTTATCTCCATTACTCTTTGAAATCTCTTCATATACTCTTAAGATTCCATTCGATTTAGCGCATATGCAAATAACCAATTCATATGCAAATAACTTATATTTATGCAAAAAATTATTTATTCAATTACATTAATACGTTTAATTGGAGTTGACTTCCTATATTCCCATGGCATAGTATCCCATGCTGATACGATAAATATGCATATAAACTCATACGTACTTAAATTACTCGTATAATCAAATAGAGGGGTTTTGTTTTCAAACTTTTAGTGAAAAATTCTAATTATGACCAATAAGCATTCGATTCGGCTTGCTCATGAATAAATATAAGAATTTTCGGCTATATTCCAGTCAAATTATAGAAGTCTTTCATACCTAAACATTTGGTTTCTACTTCATTTTTTAATGCTTCATAATACCGATCGCTATTTTTCAAGGGGAAAACAAATAGAAAACGAACATGAGGAGCATTATTCAATGATTCTCGACATGCATAACTTGCACAATAAGGCAAACCAACCTCGAGGTCTTCTTGTGCTTGTTGTTGTTGTCACTAATCCTGTATTCGGATCAACGAGAGTCGTCGTATGATCACCTGTTCTATCGCCTATATTAGCGGCCTTACGTCCACGACCACGTCTCTTTACAAGAGGAGCCGTAGTGCCACCCATTGAGCCACGTGCCGATTGTATTGGTGGAAATTGATAACTAGCTTGTGCTCCACCAGGGAAATGAAATTGTGATGGTGTTGAGAAAGCAGTCGATGATGACATACGTGGTGGATCATCGAATTCGAATACATCGGCCGCATTGCTCAATGGAGTTTGTTGCTAAAATCATCACTATCCTCATGCATCGACAAGCCTATTGTCATCAATAAAATGGCATTAACAAAGCAAATAATAAAACGAAATCAATATTATTAACAATAATATTTTATTTACTTATATGAAACATATGAAAATGCTTTTATAACAAATATTTATAACAATACTTATAAAATTAGTAAGTTGTTTCTTCAAAATAACTGACTAAATCACCTTTACACACCTCTCTATCTCAAGATTTCAGAAAAAAATTGCACTTGAACTATCTGGAATTCGAAACAATTGAAGAATTTCTTGTCCACTACCCTCAGTTACAACACTACTAACTATTTAATTAGGTAGCCAAGTATTTCCGGTTATCTGAGATTATACAACATCTAATATAGCACTAAAATATATGATATTATAAACGAATCTTCAACAGTGACTAAAAAAATTAACAATTTTATAAGTGAAAATAAAACAAACAGCAAGTCGTTGTCGAGCGATTTCAAGTGGAGAGAGTTGTGAGAGTGAACTCATTTGTGCACTTCGATAGCGATCGCTATTCGACGATGGCGATTGTGGAGGGACTTGTGCACGAAGTCGTTGCGCCTAAACTCTACTTATTTATATAAATGTGTGCATTAAAAAATATCGACAAAATATATGATTTTAATTGGTGCTGAAAAAAACACTCCCCTAGAAACTTCTGTGACTCTCCTCCCCTCTTCCCTCCCATCCTCCCACCCTCATCGCTTCTCAATGAAAGACTTTCCTGAAAAAAATAAAGAAAAGCGCAAAATATTTCTCAGCGAATAGAATGAATTTTCTTGAAATTATACCTGCTTCCTTAGCTAAGAAATTTTATGAGATTATAATTTTTCTGGTTCGAAACATATAAAATAGAAAAAAAGAGAAAATTTTAAGCAATAATTTAAAATATTGAATCGAATTTTTTTTGTTAGTCAAAATAAACAAAATTTAATCGATATCATCGATCCAAATGCCAATACAACACACCTCAACCGCTGATGGAGAACAACGTTCAACGATCGACGATCGTCCACTATGTTCAGATACATTCGATTCCCCGTCATCGATATTTGCTGCCATATCACAGATTGCATCCTCAATTATAATCGATTATTAAAACTTAATCATTGATTAGCAATAAAATTAAGCACAAAGATGCTTAACTTTTTACTACTAATTACTATTTATCTGTTTATTGGGTGATTACTATGTAGTATAAAACTTTAATTATATTATAAATCATCTCAGGTCAGATGTTTTGCCTTATCATAATAGTGTCTTTCAATTTGAGCCTTTCTTATTATTACGTTCATTTTTAAGTGACTTTCCTATTCAAGTAAATTGAATTACGCAAATCGTGTTAGCACTACCATTACATTGACCTAAAATCCGCAAAATGGACTAAAAAAGGTCCTTCAGTGATAACAAAAATGAACTGCCATAATGCTTTGTTTTACGTCAAAAGATGTGGATTCAGATTGCAATGAATTATGTCGCAAAAATATTGCTTTCCAATAGCATTTCAAAACGAAAAACAATGGTTCTAGCTTCGAGTCGAAAATTTTAATAAATACTGGGTAAATCCTCGATTGCCTCTATTTTTTTACCTTTTACCCTAATAAAAGATATAATGAAAACCCTCTACAGGAAGTAGTAGTAAAGTGTGGGGTTTCTAGATTCATTGATAAAAAAAGACTGAAAAAAGTGTTTGCACTTTTTAGGAAGGTAGGGTACAAAACAAGTGGGGACAGGTTTTGCATTTTAAGATAGAAATATCTGGCATAGAAAGTGCCACTATTCAAACTACTTGTTTTGTTTTTGCTTTCAAATGTCCATTCAGGTAAGTTAATTCATCCATGATCTTCTCAAAAATTTTTATTTGTTTCTCGAAATTTGCGCCGATTTGTTTGACGCTCCATGATGGGAAGCAAAGAGTTCTTCATCACAAATCATTTTTAGTGATTGATGATATTATGCAAATACTGAAATGTGTATATATATCACAGCTCGAAAAAATATCAACCTACCTTCTATCACAAGCTTGGGAAGCTTATTTTCAAGAATATGCAAATTTCCTCACAACCCCTTCTCCTCTTTTTCGCTTAGATTTGTGACATCATCGAAGTCAATGCGAGAAAGGAGAGGGCAAAGGTCTCTCACCTAGGCAATGCCCTCTTACATAGACAGTACTTAAAACTAGCATTGTGTATTCATCGATTATTGCTTTATATCGTAATAAATTCGTTTAATTTAAAGCTAAATTTATTGATGTATTCATCGAATAATTTATGCCTTTATGCTGTATAATTCCATTCCCTTTTCAATTTATCGAAAAATCTAATTAATTAGTTGTTTCCTATAAATGTGAATTATTTTTGCATTCCACATATCGCCCCATATTTGTTCCTCTTCAATGAGCAATAGAAGCATGAAACGATACTTTATATGGCGTTTTCCTTGCTAATCAACTATTTCCGTGATTCCTTCTGCTCTTATCAGTTCTTATCAGCAGATTCCATAAACTCATGCTTGCCCTCGCTGTAGAACCGCGCCGACAAAATCGGCTATGTCGATGTCGTGTCTGTGCTCATATATGTGCGTCTGCATGTCTGCCGATCTTATAATTTCATCCCAGGAAAGGACAAAGCCAGAACCATGAAACTTTGAGGACATAATGTCCTACACAGTGTATCTCCTTTACCGTCAAGAACACCTACTATAGCTATCGTTAAGTCGATCCATCAGCTTCAAAACTAGTCAGAAACACTTAATTATTCCAAAAAATTTGAATAATTTTGCGATCGACCTAGCTGGGAAAAAAAACTTCTTTATAAGATTTGTAAGGTTGGTCGGGTCGGATCACTTAACAAATGAATGCGTTATTGCATATTGCTTATTGCCTGCTGATGATCCGCCATTATACCACCTCCTTTGATGCGCTTTTCGGTCTGCTCAGAGAAGTGAGAGGATATTAGTGACTATACTTGTTTTCAAGATTCATAGCAATAAGTCCTAAACACTATGTAATCATTTTCAGGTTGGATAAAAAATTGAAACTTTCTACATATAAGTAGCCCGGACCCTCGAATAAAGTATCTCAATCTTTGAATTTTCGAAGAGCCAAGACCAATGAAACCTAATTCCAATCCATGCAGCGGTTCTGATCTTTCATTAGAGTTCAGAAAATATCTCAAAATATAATAGAAATTAAGTACCAGATCGGAGAGCGCATTGATTGTCATCGTGTTCTCCGAGTGGATACGATTTGTGCGAGGCGCAAGTGTCTCACCGATACGCGGAGGAGCGGAGGGGGTATGCGTGCCAGGTGGTTGTACTGGAGGGGGGATTAACTCATCCACCTGGTCCAACTCTTTAAAAAGTGCCAACATTGAACGTGTACCCTCAGGTGTTTCTTTATCAGCAATTATGAATTCAAATGAATGTTTTGTATGTTCGGCTGTGTTTGCAACATGCAACCAACATTGAGAAATTTTTACATCCTTCTCATCAGTAACATTACTATGCATCGCTAACACAACCTCCTCGCTAGGCATTTGCATGCCACCCGCACCGCCCCGACGCAGCACTCCGCGCATCATCACCGCCAGTGACCATGACCTGTAAATAATGACCAGTAGAGTTAGCCACTCCAGTCACTCATGAGTGGCATAAAGGTGAGCTGCATCGTCAACTAATGTGTCTACTTTCAATCCTATATAACGGATAGATAAAGAATACATCTCACAATCTTAGCATTTAAAAATAGCGTAACTGATCGATATATAGGCAAAAGTTTCAACTCTCTCATTAACGTTTACCTTTCATAGCTAGAGCACCAATCTTTCGGCTAAATTACTTTTTTAATACTCTTAAAATAACCTATCTCTTTAATTCATTAAACATATCTCTCTCTAAAAGGCGACAATTGTTCAAAAATAGTAGACAACTCACTTGGCTAGAATTGATGAAGCGTATTGCGTTTCGGGCAATATTCCACCAGTAGCAATACATTCCAACGAGACGCCCATCTTTGCTGCCGATACGTTAACACGAGCTGCAATTAAGGTGCTCTTATTTAAGTCAAACAAACAGTTCCAAGTTCGCTTTCAAAAAAAAAAAAAAACTCAACGATCTCGGAAGAGAAGAATAAGACATCATTTATATTTGAAGAAATGAAATCCTAAAAGTTTGTAGCGATATTTTATTCAAATGAGGGAGGGGGTTTATTCGATTCTATACGATATTATACTCATTGAACAATGTACTTTCTACATAATCGGAATAATCAATCAAGCTACCGTCCGATGATGTTTGAAACAAACTGCATAAGACCCTCAATGTTAACAAACAGTTTATACGGTAAGCTGTGAGAAAAAGTTTTATGGTCAGGCATTATTCTAAAATCTTTCATAAATGAGCAAATGACCAAACAAAAATATAAGAATTTCACTACAAAGTAGTCAGATATTTGTACCTTCTTTCATATGAAAGTACCAAAGCGCCCTGATTTGAAAACAGGACAGGTGGAAAGGTTATTTGCCCAAACTTAGGGAAAGTAGAGAAAGTTACCTACCCAACGCTAAGGAAAGGAAGAAAAGTTATTTGCCCTACTCTAAGGGAAAGATGGAAGGGAAGGCTGTTTGCCCAACCATAATTGAGGAAAGAATATTTCGGTGACCTGATCAGCATCACGTTAACATGACCATGCAAATTAAACGGATCAAAGACTATGCTTATTTATAAAACTTGGGACTGGACTATCCAAAGATTCAATAATGCAAAATTTACCAATAAAAGCAGTCCTTCGAAAAGTGAACACGAGATCATAACTATAGACAGATGCCGATGTTAGTCTAATCTCAACTGCACCGTTCATTGATGCGTTCGCATTATGTGCACGTACAAGACTCTCGAAAAGTGCATTATGAGCCAATTGTGTGCGTATCGTCTCTACGATGAGTACCACATCGCGTGGATGCATAAATGTCACCTGTACAATAAATATTAATAATATTAAAAAAACTTTTAGAAAAAGGAATATTTACAAAAAAAATGTTTATAGGTAATTACAGGTATCGAAAATTAGAAACTGAGAGCGAATAATAAAGACAATAAAAAGGCAACTACAATTATAGAAAAACATGGAGAAATATGAAATAAAAATTATAATTAATTATATAATTATAATTAAATAAAATTATAATAAATTACAATTAAAAAGGCAATTATAAATATAAAACGTATGAGATCATCGAGAAACGATAAAGTCAAAACAGTAGTTACTGAGACCAACATTACCGAGTGTCATTCCATAGTCAAACAAAGGAACCATACACTTCTGAAATCTCCACTCTTCACGCACAAATACGAAAAGATAAAATAGCGCCGGAATACATTCATATCAATCCTTCATTTAATCCAAATAAATTTCTTTCTACCCAAGAAGGAAAAAAGAAACGATCGCAAACCTCGCGTACAATACCATCATCGTGAGAATTGAGCATCGACTGATCTAATATATATCGCTGAGTGGGACATCCTGGCAGACTCACTTGTAGATCGTTCCTTGCCTTGAAAAAACCATTCGGTAAGCTCAAATTCAAAAACAAAAAAAGATTATCCGGCAAGTTAAATTCAAAAAAAAAAAAAATCACCCGGTAAGCTCAAATTCACGTTTTCTTGTCTGAGTCTAAAATTCCTTAATGACTCAGCAAAAATTTCTCTTCCCATCGGAAGTTGCAAAGCTAAGCAAAATAAAGAATTAAATCAAGAATGCTGAAGCGTAATAAAAACTTTTTAAACCACCGACAAATCAAAGCGATCGGTAGTAATAATATTTAAAAAACAATGGCATAACACTTCCATCAATCAATATCCCTATCACTTGTAGCCATATACGACTAACGGTAAAGCTAAATTTGCTCACACAAATTTCACAGCAATTTCGACTATGTATAATTTTTTTCAAATTTAAAGATACGACTGAAGTATAGATCATAACCTTGCTCTAGCGTGCTTGAGAGTTGAAATTTTTTGACAATTTAACATAAATTACCCGATAGACCGACAAACTATCCGACAGATCAATAAACTATCCGACAGACCGATACACAGACACATAAAATAAGCGTGCTATAAAGTGCAGATCTGTATAAAAAAAAAGCAACATACATCATCATCATTAAGAAGATATTCATAAATATTAAGACCGCCTTCGACTGTCAACGGAAAAGCGGCCACACTTGAGAGTTTCTTCAGGGATTCCGCAGAGAATATGATAGGCCTTGAAAAACGTAAACAGAATGCAGCCGGCAGTCTGCAACCTGATTCCACTGCGCGCCATTCCGCACTGCAAATATTTATCATATCAGTGAGTTATCATATCTATTTCTGCAATTTTTACTTCAGTAGTTTCAAATTTCTCAGTGAAGTGCCCCTCTCTCATCGCAGTTTTAATTTGCCAGCCCATTTATGCACAACTAAACCTACAATTTAAGTTTTTTTATGTTTTTTTACAGAAGTAAGTATCGGAAAGTAAAGCGAGATGAAACTCGACGTTCCTATTAAAACAGCATCACAAAATAAAAAGACCCACAATGCGTTTCGTCAAGAAAATAGCAAATAAAAAACGAACTGTGCAGAGAGCAACGGTGCATCCGAAAAGAGTTGCGGAGTTGGCGATGCAACCACCGAAAGTCGTGCACATGGCAGCAGTAAACCATCGTTTATTGCTGCAAAATAATTCCCTTTATTTATGCATTATAATCATTAAGTCAGCTTCACACCACCTTACTTCCTCTTCTTCGAGGTGAACTATACGTGTGGTTTTAGAAAAATTGTGCTACAAATCTATCGCTTTTTGGCTTGTTATGAACTGCAGGTAATTTTAATACTGCTATAGAATATTTCAGTAGACAAGAAAGCTGCCAACAGACAGTGAATGAAAACAATACGAACCTGCTGCCGAATTCAATCAATACCTTGCTAATAACAGCTCCCCCCTACTCAGCACTGTTTTGATCTATTCCTCTGCTCACAGATTTGACCATCCTAAGTTTCCCTCCTTCCCATCGCTTCACTAGCTCCGGCTGGAAACACGTCAAATGGAGCAAAATTTCAGAAGCAACAATCAGATTGCCCAGCGAAACATCAACTATTTTCAACAAGCCATGTAGTAGCCTTCTTCAGTTCACAAAAGGGGTTACAACATATTCTGCCTATTCCACCCGATCGAGGTCGAGCTAAAAAATTTGGAAGAGATCAATCTGCGCCGCATGAAACAACGATGACGAACCATTTGAAACGAGAGGCATACCTATGTGCGCCTACATTTAAATTCATCTATTCTTGCGATCGATGCTTCTTAATATTACCTTCAACCAATAGATCTGTCAATCAGTTTCTAAAAACTTCACTCCTGGACAATTTACTCCATCTTTTCTACGAATAAACTACTGAAATTGAACAATGAAACAACGAAAAAACAATAAAATGAAACAAAAAATAAAATTAAACAGTTCCAAATTAGATCATATCCCAGTGTTATGAATGACCCAACTGTACAAAAAGCCCTCTCGGTCGGCTGAATTAACACAACAATGCTATGACCTTCAGTAAAATGGATATATTTTTTAGTCGATTTTTGGGATTTGTTCGGCTTTCGAAGAAAACAGCCTATAATACCCATCGCATCTTACAGTCAGTACTAATAATTACAAAAATAAACTTATCCCCAAGAAACGGCCTACAATACCCAACCCATCCTACAGCACCAAAAACAAACTTGTTCCCAAAAAAAATATTCCTAAATAAACAAAATAAAACAAAAAAAATGCAACCTTGCTCATCGACATTCAAAAACGTTCCCGTTTGCACATCAAAGAAAATGCTTGGTTCGGCGATCAAATGTATTATGAACGGTGATGATTCTGTACGTGGTTGACATAATCCTAGCATGCCACCATTTATTTTATCAACCAATGGGATTGATGTCGAAGAGTTGTTAATAATTAAATCTTTGTCGATCAACTCCAAAGAATGCATCGAAGCATTGAGTAGATCCTTTTCCAATAAATCCAAACATCGCATACATAAACATTTCTCTTCTCTATAAAAATTATCATATATTCCAAGAGGAATATTTCTGAATAATTAAATAAAAATATACAACAATATTCTTCGGATATATCCTCGCGGATAACAAATATTTGATTTCGACTATAATATGTTATCTCTGGATATACCCATATGATGACAAGAACAATGACATACGACCATGTCCTTACAACATGAAATAGAAAATACTTTTTAAAAAAAAGATGGTGGGACGATGTTATGAAACGGGATTCCATCTACGGAACATTAAGGCACAGAAGGCTGAAAAAAAGGAACCGTTGTTCTATACAATTACTGAGGTTGATAGAAGGTATAAGGGATTTTAAAGAGAGTCAAGAAAGAGTCCATTCTCTAAACGCATAAACGACCTTCACAATTTTTGAATAATCAAGAAGGTCAAACTACTAAGTGTTCCAATATTATGTCACTTTAAAAGAAACCACCAGAGGTCGAAAAACCAATGAATGGCAATAACCTCGACAGACGGCAGGAAAGAAAACGGGGTAACCCGAAGAGGCTAGCAGGGGACGGGATAACCTGGAGAGGTAAGCAGGCATGCGGTAATCCGAAGCGGTGAGGAGGGGATGGAGGAAACTGGAAAGGTGAGGGCGGAGGGGATGGAGCAGGACGTATTCAAACCGACAAAACGCATTAAAAATAAGGAAAAGAAACCGCAAACCTTGAAAGCGTAGATGGAAGAAGATGCAACATCGCCGATAATGTATTATGTATAGTACCCCATCTGTTTTCAACAATCAACTTCTTTAGTGCGATCGCTTCGACAGGTCTCTCGCCAAACCACGATACCGTACATGCAGATACCGTAGTACCTTCCATGGCCACCTCAATCGAAACTTCAGCACTTTTTAATTTGAAGTAACCAGGATGTACTTGAAAATCGCATCTGCAAGTATCCAACATGGGATTTAAACTGAAAGAAATATATACTACGGAAAAAGTTGCCATGACCCAGTTCATGACCCATTTACTGCGTTCATTCAGAAAAAAACCACTCCAGCTTCATGGAATTCCTTTGATCATACGGAAAACATCCCATAGGTAATCGCATTCACTGGATAAGTTGAAATAGTTGGCCTTTTTGGGAAGTGAAGAGCTCGGAGTTGTAATAAAGAGTATGCTGTTGGATTTGGATAAAGTATAGCAAATAATTAATTACCCAATGAAGTATTCCCACATCAATATAAAGCTGTGTTATAAGCTAGGTCGAGTACATCGTAGAGGGATGCAAATTCATAAATAGTGAATCGATATGGGTGGTAAAATGAAATGATATTATTCTCAAGCCTATAGCTAGATAAACAGTAGCCAATTTCTTTGAACCCCCTCCCAGCCCCCCCCCCCCCTCTATCTCCTTTCACAGATCATCACAGCAGTTCTCTTATATACACATTCTGTTATTTTGCATATTCTGATTCTTATTTAATATTCTTTTATCATTTCATTTATCAAATATCGTTACTAGTGCTTCCAATATTACTAGTGATATCCTGAAATTATCCTGAAATTAGCAAGATGTTATCCTAAAATTGGCAGGATGTTATCCTGAAATTGGCAAGATTTAAACACTCACGATAGATTATCGGCTAAGTTACGCAAATGTGTTGCCAAATCACCACTTTCATCAGAAGGCATATGCTTTCGTAGATCACTTAATGCGTTTTGTACATCCTCACGATCATCGGCATCCAATACTATTCGTTTCTCCTTAAATAATATTTATTAATTCATTAATTAATAAATGAATAAATAAATAAATGAATAATATTAATAAATAATTAAATAATATTTAATTCATAATTCACTAAAAGAGACTGTTAACCTAAATTTGCATGCTTGCAAATTTTTCTACTAAATCAAATCAGTCGAATAAATATTACGAATTAAAATTACATAGGCTACTTCTATGCTTATTGCCTATTGAATAAGTATAACTCCATGCTGGTAAAGATTTGCCTTAAAATAGTATTCAATTGCCTAAAGAATAAAGTTGCATTGCAAACTTTACAGAAACGTAAAGCGTTGGTGCTAATCAAATTTTACATTCACACCTTTTGCGCTTCAGAAATGAAACAAGTTGGAGGTGTGAACACATATATATATATATATATATATATATATATATATATATATATATATATATATATATATATATATATATATATATATAGATAGATAGATAGATGATAGATAGATAGATAGATAGATAGATAGATAGATAGATACATATATGAAAACATAATAAATGCTTTCGAAAAAAGAAAGTAAAAAAAAATAAAAAATAAAAAACAGAAAAACGAACCATAAGATTTTTGCGAAGATATTGAGCAAAGTTCTCCCATGAGTGTTTCGATGCTGATTGTCGAATTTTTTCCATATTTATTTCCTCTTCAATTTTCTCCACATCAAATTCCCCATTTAGCATTGAATTATTTCGATCATCTTCCATACTATCCATCAATATGCCCTCCATCCGTTAAAAACAACAACAACAACAACTGCAAAATAAACGTTTTATCTGTTAATTACGTTCAAACTTGAAGCATTTTCGTGAATTTGTATAAATGTTGACCTGTGTAAATATATAGCCGTAATAATGTATGGATATATGAAAACACGCACGTATGTGGAACATCACAAATAAATTAAAAAAAAAATTAAACAATAACAAGTAATTAAATAATGTGCTAACGAATAAAAATGCATGCAAATATATAAGACTTCTTTCTCACTAATATGATACATGGTTCGTAACTGTAATTTCTACATTCATATCTATAATAAAAATTACAATTACATTAAAAATTCCAATAACAATTCCTCAACGAATACCTCTATAAATTAGAAATTACTCAAATGTTTAGTTGAAATTTAAGAAATTTTCATATGCGTTCGACGACTGAATTCCACATTTTATAAACGATTTGCCTTTTTTTAGTTGTCTGTTTCCGCTTCAATTCGTTCAATCATTTTATTCTTCCTATGTAGAACTAATAATATTTGTAGTTGCGATAATAATAATAATAACAATGTTAATATTAATAAATCGACGGCCGGCAATTCAACTGTGTTTTGACGATATATAGCGTAGAGTACAGGGGAAATAGGCGAGAGATGAACGAGTGAAATTAAACGATTCATAACTAGACACTTATCTGATATTGAACAACAAAATGAATTTTTTTCATTTATAAAAAAATTTAACAATTAACTATAACTAAAATAAATGCCACCTAAATATTGAATAAAATGCCCTCTATAATGGTTATATTTAGTCAAATATGCTTGAAAAATTTTCAACAAAAGTTTAAAAAATATTTCAAAGAACAAAAGATTCCTTCATAGGCAATATTCCAGAATAAATGGAATCATGAAATAAAAATAGAATGCAATATTGGATCTTTAAAATTCGAGAAAATAAAAAACGTCGAGACCAAGTGGATTAATAATGGCACATTTATATGGACGATAGAAAACTCATCCACGGCTTCAATACAGCCTCGACAAGGAAATATTCCACGATAACGCTAAGACTCCAAAGGATTGATTGAGATTGGTGAGTGGAGTGTAGCTATGACAGAACTTTTAATTCAAACTTCAACAGATTAAAGGTATTTCAACCGAAGCAAATCATAGGCATTTAGAACAAATCCCTATTTATTTTTGAAGTGCAATTTGAAGCAAAAAAAAACGAAGGGATGGGGAATCTAATGGCAAAAAAAATCTAAAGAAAAAATTTTTCATCAATAATAATTCCAGGTCTCTTTTATAAATTTAAATTTCGCTCATATTTATGAAATTTTCTTTTGGTGGTTCATTAGAGTGTTTTCTGGGGGGGGGGGGTATTCCTCTCTATGGCATGGTACTCTCCTCTCAAGGAAACTTCATTAACACCAAGCCATCGTCTGGAGAACTCCATCCCAAAAATCCAGAAACACGGGCAACAAAGGATGGCAAATCGCCTCAAGGCAAATGCCTCATTCGCGCGCGTTCTACATAAAACATTTGTTGTGCGTTGCGATTTTTTCGTTGCAAGAGTAGGCAACTTCAATATCGCAAACGTTGCAGTCCAATATTCGCGTCACCGCTAGTTAGATATACAGACCACCAACTTAATAAAACCCCTATCAATGAATATTTTCACTAATTCATAGTCATGTGGAAATGCTCGAAAGTATAAAAGCACAATGGCCGGAAATAAAGCCGGAAATATTTAAAATCTACAACTTTAAGCGTTAAAGTTGAAACTTACTGACTAATAGCGTAATAGTATATCGAAAAAGTTGGAAAGTTATAGCATAAAAGTACTTGAAATATGTTTATATATTAATTTATCGATTTTTTATATTATTATTAACTTTTAAAAACTAATAGTAGATGGAAATATTGCGGGCTAAGTGATACGGACGAGTAGTTGATGACCTTTGACCTATTTTTCTCTCCCCCCCCCCCAAAAAAAACAACAAGTCGTACTCCTTCGACAAAAAGAATAGTATCATGATAAAGTAAACAATTTTCAAGTATAAGAATAGCAATTTTACGAACACATTTTTTCATAGTTTTTTTTTTAGTAATTTATTACATTTCCAGAATTTTAGAATTGGAATTAAAAAGCAAAGTAAAGCAAAAAAATCCCTCTTAGATTAGCGGTCATGAAAATATCCACATATGTAAGATGGTATACGATCTAACTACTTCTAGCCTAACAATTTGCACCGGTCATTTACCCATACGACAGATAATTTACCCATATGGCCAACAATTTACCCATATGATAGGTAATCATATGATTTACCCATACAGCCGACAATTTACCCATATGGGTAATTTACCCATATGGTTTACCCATATATTTGCAAGAAGTACCCGAAGTGACCATTATTGTCCACTTAGCTGCTCATTTTTCTAATGTTTTCATAAATGATACAGTTTCATTGTTGTCTAGCGAAACAATCAATGCTTGTTGCAAGAATTCCGCCTATTATTCCACCTTGTTGCAAGAATTCCGCCTATTATTCCGCCTTGTTGCAAGAATTCCGCCTATTATTCCGCCTTGTTGCAAGAATTCCGCCTATTCCGCCTGTTGTGCAACGCTTATTGCAACACTCTCTACGCAAACAATTGCTATTGTTGAAATTGTATTGTTTAGCTAAACTAAACGCAAAAAAAAGAGGCTTCATTGCAAATATTACAACAATCCTTTCATGATATATCACTACTCAAACAATGAGATCCATTAAAAAAAAATTCATGCAAAGGAAATGGGCAATGATGAATTTAAAAATTGAAAAAAAAAACGAATGCAAGAACTAATATGCGTTAACTTATGCAAAGCAGCTTAGACTGGACTAAAATTTGCTCTTTCCTTTATCCTTATCCCTATAGAACAATTTCCTTGTTATCTATAAGCTCCTCTCTTCGTTCCCATCAGTGACAGACAAAAAACAATCGACCAACAATTTGTTGCAAAAAAAAATTGTAAGATAAAGAAGGACATCTTTCGTCCTGCCAACCCCTCGACCGTAATACCCCTAAATATTCCAACCTAAAACCTGATTATCAATACAGTATCATCCTGCCAGAACCCTCCGTTTTTTTTTAAATTACAAGGATAATCCTATCTCTGTATGCGTATTAAGAAAAAAAAAATCTCAACAAATCCTACCAAAGTCCTCCAAATGCAACAGATTTGTTCCATGAGATCTACAAGTGTCCAAAACGCAAACGATCAACTCGTCGAGGTGTAAATGTCCGTGGCGCAAATGACCGGTCATGAAGAGATACAAGCTTGTGGAACGCATCGAGAAGTGAATCTCAACCGATGCTTACTGTGGTTTTGGGGGAATACCGCTACAGCGCATATTTCATCTATTCTAGCGATGCCACATTAATGCTTAGTCATTTTACATCCGGTCGGCTTATAATTTGCACCACTTAAATAATACTTTAAAATCAACTACATGAGAAAATTTAAATTTTATTAAGGTATATATTTTATTATTTGTTAATAAATAATGCAACTATGTGCTTCTTTGCTGATGTGCTTTCCTATTTATTGGAATTTGCAATTTTAGATAAACGATTTGGCAAATTTTGAAAAAATAATTGACGTATTACCTTCAGTTTTCTGCATGAGTGGAAATGTTTGAATGATTTCGGGCAAAATTGCACGTTTATTACACTAACTTGACCACTTGAACAATCTTTCAGTGAATAAAAATACAACGAGGATCGACTCTCATTCCAGCATTTGTTGTTCAACGATTTTTACAACCTTTTGCAAATATACAATTTTTTATAAATCGCGTTATCGCAACGATATGTTGGTTCCTATGTATGTGTCGGTCTGTCTGTTTGTCGGGCAATTTCAACTTAATAACCATAAAATATATGGGAATGAAATTTGATGAGTGCATTGTATGCATCACAAGATAACTTCCTCTATCATCCTTCGCCCTGATTCATTATCACCGAAAAGAATTACAGACATTAAAAAAAAAAGATCGAAGAATATGCGGCGGATTCTATATCGACTTGAATTTTATTTTATATCAACATGGTTATCGAAAATTAAACCTTTCTTAGAAGTTTAGAAATAACTGATGATTGTAAATTATTATTAAAATTTCTAATATACTCTTAAATTTTAAATAATAAAGTCATATAAATAAAGTCGGACTATCACTAATAAAATTGGATTATCACTGATAAAGTAGAAACATCACTGATAAAGCCGAACTATCACTGATAAAATAAGACCATTAGGCACACATTAGTTGTATGATAATGACCTTATCAGTAATCAATGCGATATTGGTCAAATATCTTTTTTTAGTATCGAAGTGTCAAATATTTTTCAATAATCGCCTCAATGATTTGTTATTTGCTCGAACTCCAATGACTCCTCTATTTCTATCATCAGGGTAACTATTCGTAGTTACCCTAAAGAAAATATTATCTCTACTTACCCGCAAGGGTAACTTCAATACGATACAACAGATCGCCAATTCTTAATCATCAGTTCCTCTTCTCCGCTTCGTTGCATTATCAAAGAATAACTTTAAAAACCGTTACACAAAACGGTTCTAATTATATTTTATTTCACAATTCTCAAAAATGACAAATAAATCAAAAGAATTTATTTTTTTAGTAAATAAACATAAATGCAAAATGATATAAATCAAATAATGCCATCGATCAAATTATCACAAAAGAAAAAATTATTGAAAGGCAAAAAAAAGAAAGAAAAAAATTAACCCTAAAAGATCGGAAAAAAAACATAAATATATGATTGGCATAAATTGAATTTGCATATGAATTAATCTTTCTTATCATATCACAAATATGATTAACAGATTGCAAATATATGCAAATATTTTAGCGATATTAATCAACAAATTTCGTCATTCATAAAAAATATTATAATTCGATAACATAATAACACTCATATTTCAAAAATAGATCGTTCAAATAAACGTAACAAAATCACTTTTTCACCAATTGGTGAATTTTTTGTGAGAGTGGATGATCGCTGTAAACTTTGGCGTTTTTTAGCAAATATTTACCGAAAAAAATTACTCGGGAAGGTAACTTTTTTTTTGCGCCTTCAGTAGTTTTTTTTTTCATTTGGTCACTAAAATTTCCATCAGAATAACTGACCACTAAAGATGGTCACTCATCGGTCACTATGGATATGGTAGGGCATCATCATACAGCGATTAATATTTCAGCACATACCAACATCACCAATTATTTTCATGGCGGTGGATGAAAAAAAAAGAGAAAAGAATTTTGATGAATTTAAATTATCATAAACAGTAGTATTTTTTAAAAATTTTCAAGTTTTTTTTTCAATGCAAATTTCTAGCAACCTTTCAAGTTTCAATTATATAAATTTTCAAATGAACCCATAACGCAGATTATGGATTCTACTACTTGAAAGATAATTTTTTTCGATACTTTTTTAAATAATTAATTCCAAATTAAAAAAAAATTAGTTAATTAAAAGCCGTAAATTTTCCCGTGAAAATAATAAGTTGCAAAGTTTTTTTTTTTTAAATAATTAGGTAGGCGGAAAGAATAGTTGCGAGCTAAACTCACTTACGATTCAAAGCGAATTTCATCATTTTTCAGTTATTTTTTGCACTCTTCTATTCATCGACAATAAAAATACCTTATTCGATATTCTCGTTTGTGTTGATCAAAGTTGCGCAAATACAATATTGGTGAAAGAATAAACATCGCACAAGTAATGGTAGCTTGAAAGGGCTAAATCAACTCTGCAATGCATAGTTGATTTTTGTGCATAAAGTGTGCGGGGAAAAAAAAGAGGAGGAAGGCAAATAATTCTAAATTTAGGTCCCAGGTTTTCTTTAAACATACCCCTGTCCAATACAGTCTGCATGTTTCCTGAAAAAATCACCGGATTTGATCATTGCAAAGCATAACAAATCTTTCTGCCCATAGTCGGTGAAAATATGTGGTTGTTTGAATTCAGTAATAATAATTTTAATGCATCATTTTCCTTAATTATTAAATATAAGCAAAAAAAGGGGTGTAAACAAAAAAGGGGGGAGGAGGAGAAGAGGGAGGCGAAAGGTTTTGGGTACCTATACTCTTAAGTTTATAAGTTCTAAAGAAGAAGGGGTGGCTCTGCACATATCTTACGAGGAGTAACAAAGCGGAAGAAGAAAAAATAGATGAAATTTTGAAAACAGTACAACATATTAAAATTGAAAAAAGTTGAAAACTATCAATTTTGCATAGAATTAGATCAAAATCGTCGTATTTATTGTGTCTCATTTTTCACTAATTATCAACGCGTATCCATAATTTTAAAACTGAATAAATTTGTCAAAATTTTTTATTAGTAAAATTTAGATTTATTGTTGTGGGCATAAAACTTTATACTTTTTTTCGTATCCGAACTTTAACTTTTTTGAATTCAGGTCTTTTTGAAAAATTTTTTTCCCAGATATTTCACCAACGGAAAAATAAAGAGAAGTGAATCTGTAAATAAATGAAAATTACATCAAAAATTCCATCATACGGTAGTTACTGTAAATAAAAAAGGGATACTATAAAGGATATCATTAGCATATGCAGAAAGTTGGGCATAGAAAACCCCTAAATATTTCAACTAATTAAATCAACGATACAAAAAATACGGTACAATCTCGGAACATCTAAAACATAAAGCATACAATCTCGATGATAAACTATCACCAATGCAACAAAGTTATTGTGATCAGGGAACACATTATTTGCGTGCGGCTTTTATTCAACGCTATACGGTAGATCAATTAGCTAATCAATAAACAAATAAACCATTCCACATAGATACAACTTACTTTAAATACGGAATAATGCCTTCAGCTAAAAGCAGTGCTATTAACACTAAACGTTCAGCAATGAGCAATAAACAAAGCAATATTCTAATTTTAATCTATCAAATATTCAATCAATATTTAAAAAAAAAAAGAAGATTTAATTCTCTCCTTAATTCCATCTATATCAGCGAAAGAAAAAAAACCTTCATTCCCATCATATTTTTCTTAATACCCATCTAAATGCATCGAAAATTTTGTAAATAAAAATCTAAAAATCGAACGATCTCTAAAATTCGCTAAATGAAACATTTCGATCGCTTCCGCATAAATTATAAAGTTTTGATCCTCATTGGTTAAACAATCTCCAGCTATCGGCTGGTATAAATTTCAATCATATATATACACCACTCATCTATCGATTTAACAATCAATTGATCGACGATACACCGATAAAATCGTTTTAATTCGGCCAAATTTTCTAAGACGGGCGAATTAAATAATACTTTCAACTATAGCCTTGGAAAATTATAAAAATAAGTAATAAAAACAATTATTACAATGAAAATAATGGAAAATGGCGTAATTTTAGATGCTTTATTAGCAGTAATTGTTATCGGTGTTATAATTTGATCAATAACTGGCTCAGATTCGATTCTTTCTGTTGGCCAATTTTTATAGTTACAAAAATTATCACTATTACAAGCACATACATTAACGGCGACACCCGATTTCGTAGTACGTTGTTGACATTTACCATTCGGTAGATCGCTTTGTGAGCACGCATAATGTATTCCGGTTATCGCATGATCAAGCATAAGACATGCTGAAAATGATAATAATAATAATAATTTAGCATTAATTAATATAATAAAAATATTTTTTAGAAAAAAAAAGTTGTGATATTTTATCACACAATTTATAAGTATCTAATATATGAGCTAATATTTCGAATACAGATGAAATTTTTTTTTTTAAATTAAAAAACAATACTATTTAACTGCTAATATCGTTTTTGTGATTGCGATTCAATGCTTAAGCTTTTTTTCAAGTTTTATTTATCTCTCAATAATATCTTTAAGCATTCAAGTTATCCATACTTGATTTTGATAGGCCTCAATTTAGCGTAATAGTGCAATGAGTCATCATAAAATTCATAAAAGTGTACAATATATTTGCAGTAAATATGGCTAGAAAACAATAAAATTTCATCTCATATATCCTTACAAAAATATAGTAATTTCCATATACACCACTATGATTTTATATCGACTAATTTGCATATATTCAAATTTTTGAATTTGAATATAACATATACTCCATATATATATATATATATATATATATATATATATATATATATATATATATATGACAATATTTTTAGAGCTAGGCTTCATTGCTAGTGAATAATAATTTAAAGCCTATTTTTCTCCCCCCTCCCCCTTCCCCCCCTTGCTACTTGATAAATAATAATCTCAGGCATCTTTTTTCGAAAACATTCGATACCCCTCTTCGAATTTTTTAGGCAAATATTTTCAATCACAAGCAGCTTTCTGATTTGATTTATAATATTAGTAAATCGTATCCTTTTTTATTACAACCCCAGTGCTTCTAAAAACAAAGTAAAATACTTCCAATACAACCTTTCTATTGATCCTAGAAAAAAACAATTAATTTCATATATATATATATATATATATATATATATATATATATATATATATATATATATATATATATATATATATATATATATATATATATATATATATAAAGAAATACAATATAATAAAGTTATATTAGTAAGTAATTATATAAGTAAGTAAACGAAAACCTATTTAATCCCTTATGTAGAAAATAGCATTGCTATGAAAAATTAAAATCACTCTAAAAGGTGCATTCAACGATAACAATAACGCAACGTCAATAAATTTGCTAAAAGATTAGCACTTATGCAAATATTTGAGTAACACTTCTAACAACTAAGTGATACCACTTCACAATTATTTCTCTTTTCCCACATATATGGATCAACAATATAAGTGGTACTTTCTGCATCACATTACAAATATTAGTGCGTTATACCATCTAACATGAATTATAGCCCCCCCCCCGAACTAAACAAAAAAAAATTCTTTGCGTCTAGGCGATTGTTTAGCTGTTTCTAAACATATAAAATTTCATTTCCGCCAATTAATGAATAATTAAATTTTAGGCTATCCAATAGGAGTAAGAAAATCCATTTGAATATTAAACCCTTTAGCGTTTGTTAATTTCTTTCACTATTGATGAATATTTATTAGATCGCATTCATAATATAACATTACCATCATCCCACTTTAAAACCTTTAAGAAATCTTGTGATTCAAGCAAAGTTAAAAAAAAAGAAATTTCCTATATTTTAATGAATGAGAAGTATGGGGGATAGGAACTTTCAAAAATCTTTACCTATAGGGATGCACCAAGAAATAGGTTTTCCAAAAACCGGAAGAAACCAGAAAAAACATTGAAAATAATAGAGCCATAAAAGAAGCGAAATTTTAATTGTTTCAATAAAAAAATTATCAAATGAAACATATATGAAATTTTGCAACTCATTAAAAAGTTTTACAAAAATTTCCCACTTTTCATAATATTGAATAATTCGTTACAATATTACATACTGAATAATAGACATTACAAAAAAGCAATTTTATTAGAGATATGAGACTAAACAAAAAGCTAAACAATGTCAAATTTTTTGTAATGTTCGAATTGAGTTGATTGAAAAACTTCGCCTTAACACAATTTTGTCACACATCAACTATTACATTTTATGCCATTTGATTGATTTTCCACTGTTTAACAACAGCCATATGCCTACCCTTGCAAATTTTTTTTCTCATTTAAAGCTCTTTATTTGTAAATTACGACAACTTTCGATTATATATAGAAAATTATTCGACAATCAACTATATACAAAATAAACGATTTTAGATCATCGAAAATTTAAAAAAATATATATTTTAATTGATTTTTTGCTTACAATATATAATTTATAGTTCAAGGCAATAAGAAAATTGCGCCATTTATCTAATTATTCCTCTAGAATTGAGCGAATGGTAATGATAACCAAGGTAAGTAATGATTCTTATGAGAAACCTAAAATTTTTTGAATCAATCGTTCGACCATTTTTTGATCATACCTGATTAGATTGGAGAAAAAAAAAATTCCCCTTGAGATTTTGTGGATTTATGCAGCATCAGTAATATAAAAAAGATCCCAATATTTGGGAATTACAGGTCATCCTATAATGTTTTGATTTATACCCGTCGGATTTCATCGTCGTTGCGGGGTTTCATGATTTGTGAGCTTAATCCATCTAACAAAAACATATAAAAACAAATGCATATAAATAAAATAAAACTATAAAATATTTCTATAATTCAAAAATAAAATATTATTTCAATTATTATTTTATTTCTCAAATATTCTTTCAATATAACAGTTTCATTGCATAATCAACGATACGAAAGCAGTATTATGGATGAGAACAAATAAAAAAATAAATAAAAATCTACGCAACGATAGAAACATTCAAGTGGCAACTGTTGTCTATGTGTCCAATCACCACAACTATGCATCACTGTTCGATGCGTTTGCACTTTAAAACACCACATAAAACACCCATCATTGCGTATACATGATGATCACTCTTCAATGCATGTGATCCGTCCGTTTTAGCGGGAAAAAACTCTTTTTTTTAAATTTATTTATTTTTCTTTTTTTTTCAAATATAGAAAATTCCTACGACAGCAATAAAATGTATAAATGTATCAAAAAAAAAATCTTAAAAAAAAATTGAGAAATTTCTCAACATATTTGAAATTTTCTCAAAAAAAAATTTTTTTTTTGTATGTCACTATTCGTCTAATAAATAATTATTATTGTCGAATTTTTCTGAATAAAACTAAAACAAAAAATTTTTTCAATAATAATATAAAAATTTTGACTATCATATTCAAAGACAGGCGTTTATAAAGATGCAATTGCATTGATAGCGTTCATTTCGCTGAAGCAAGTAGATTGAGCTATTTTAATGGTGTGGATTTGCATGAACGCTCGTCACCATTCAAAGAGCTTGATTAAAAAGACTTTTTTGTGATGTACTTTAAGGATCGCCTTAATGTCTCGAGAATACAGCTTTCTTTTTTTTTAATGCTCACATAGAAGCCACAAAAAAAAACTCTTCATCTGGTACATTTTTAATACGTGGCTTTTAGATCATTTAAATTTAAATGGCGCATATGTCCTCGAATAAGATCATAGTACGTTTCGAATCGGTTTGCTATTCCCCTTCTTTTTTTATAGATGATTTGAGAAGCGGAGGGGGACGGGGAATGGAAGGGTTAGAAAAGTGGACAATTACCCTTTAAAAAAAAATTTTTTTTTTTGATAAGATGGAATTTTTATGTCAAAAAAATTTCAATTTAATTTTTTTTAAGAAAATTAATTCCCTAATAAATTTTATTTTTTTAAAATTCAATTATATCAATCTGCTCTTTCATTTCTCATTGTTTTTACTCCACAAATCTCTAATTAATCATTGGGAGGATAGGTTAACAGCTGTTTCCTTTCAAGTAATCATCCAAAAAAAGTTTACATTATTGAATAGCGAGTTGAACAATTATAAATTATGAACGTCTTAATTTTGTATGTAATAAATAATGCTAACGAAATGGCGAAAAATTTTTTTCATTAGTGGCAATTAGAAATTCAATTCAAAAATCAACAAAATGCTTGATGATTTTATTGAACAATCTCTTATAAAAAATTCCCTTCAATAAAAAAAATTTTTTTTTAATTTAGAAAATGGGATTTTTCTAGCATTTAACGATGCAAAAGGTACGCTAGAACTTTTTGGACTTTTTTTTGGGTTTAAAAAGGTGGATGGAAGAGGGTGGGTAAAGTTAGGAGGGAGTGAGAGGGATTGGGAAGGAATGACAAAGAGATCTGGTGTCTTTCACTCCTTCTCTTCTAATCTCTTATATAATCATCTAACAGCCACTGCATATCATAAACAACTTAGAATTTAATGCAAAATTGAAAATTGTGCAATTTTCATTGCTTTATAAACATTTATATTTGAAAAAAAAAATTACTTTTATTTATTCTAAATATTTTATTTTAGAATAAGCTTTATCATCTATCTATCTCAAACCTAGGCTGATGATCATTATTTGACATCCAAACGAAAAAAAAAACATTCGGGTTGATTTTCATACTTAAACGCGATCCCTCTATTCACTAGTTGAATGCTATGCTATTTAGTTGTTCTGAATGCGTTGATTTGCCTTTGTTGTTTTATTTATATCACTGCTCAATTGTAACGAAGAAATCATCTACGCTTATAGGTTTATGTCTATTTGTGGATAATGTTTTTATTGCTCACTCAATAATGAAGGTGGTCATTACTTTCTCATTAAAACTAAACATTTAAAAAAAAAGAAATTAAATTTTGCAAAACTATTGAATAGATACAAAAAAATTTTTTTCATTATAGATTCACTAGAATTTTATTACATTTATTGTTTATATATATGTATGGCTGGATTTATTAAATTTAACGGATATCGCCTATATACGATAAATGAACCCCGTGATTAATCTACTAATTTAAAAAAAAGTTATAGGTATTTTCCAATATATTTCAGAATTTATGCATCACCTATGGCCCCTTTTGTTGCATCTGACGTTGATTTGATTATAGGAATGGAATTTTCCGTTCATTTGCTCATTAGCAATTTAAGACGTGGATGGAATTAAAAAAGCGCATATTGTGCTAGCTTATCTGATGCGTTTTCCCGTTTACTGTTTGGTTTTTCGCCGAAAATACGAATTTTCACGTATGAACTCATAATATTATGTTATAACTTATTGGGAATTACATGTACCTTCAGCCTATCTCACAGAAATTATCGGCCGAGGAATGAGGGGGTGGGGGGGAGGATGGGAAGGGGGAGAAGTTAAAGCCAACCTGCTTCTCTTTTCTCTTTTCTGTTCTCCTCATAACTCCCTCACCCCTCCCCTCCTCCGTTGATTTCTTAAAATTTCAATTGTACTAAAAATTTCCCCATATTCGAAATTTAATAAATTTTCATATCGTATTTTAATAGGGAAATAAAAATTACAAATCAATATATTTTTATTAAATAAAAAATTATGAATAATTTTTAATTATTATTTAATATTGATTGAATAAATAAGTTCGACTATATCGATCCATAGAATATTCAATTTGCAAATATTTGTGCAATTGACAGCCGTATAAAAGCTTTTCTATTGAAATGAAATGCATTAATGTGGTCACATCGCCGCAAATATCCCTTAATTGCATCGTACACACCCATAATATCAATTATTTGTTGCATTTATTTATATATATATATATATATATATATATATATATATATATATGTTTCTTAGTTATATTTTTTAGTTATAATAGCAACAACAGCTGTCATTTAGTAGAATGAATTCCAAAAAAAAAAAAAAATTAAATAAAACAAAAATAAAAAATTAAATATCTAATCAATCTATAATATTTTAAAGAAAGGAAATGAAGGCGCTTTTACAATCGTTTCCAATGAAAGCCTAAAATGCAAAACGCTTTTGCAATTCTTTGCAAATATTTCTTTCGTTGCAAAACTCGAGTTTGTTTAACACAGTATTTCGTTTTGCAATTATCAAATTGCAAGTAATGATAATCCGATACGTCATATTCGACATTTTTAATAAAATAAACAATGTTTTAGGCGAAAGGAAAGAAGACATATTCCATCAGATCCAACTTTTAGCATTAATAAATGATTAATAAATGTTACATTTTAATCAGTTAAATATAAATAAATAAATAAATAAATAAATAAATAAATAAATAAATAAATACATATATATATATATATATATTTATTTATTTATATATTTGTATTTATATTTATGAAATTTCGAGCATTTTAAACGACCGCAAATCCGCTTAAACTATAAAAAATTTTGAATTTTTTCATCAATAACGACCAAAGAAGTATTTTGCCTCTATGAAATGACAAAAACTGTTTCTCGTCATTTCTTAAGTACAACAATTAACGTTACTATGAAGTTATGTTTGCTCACATTTGTCATCTATTAAATAGAGCGTTACTCAACCAAAACCTTAAGGACATTCATTCTAAGGTTTGCTGTTAACTTTGAATTATTTGGATGACTTACACCTAAAATATACCATAGAATTTTAGAATTCACCTTAAAGTATACGCTTGAAAATCAACAAAAAAATTTTTAAATTCTTCTTATCTGAATAAAACGTTCGATAAATATAGTCAAAGTTATTTTCATATTGCAATGCACTAGATTTTCAAGTAAAAAATAATTGATGACAATTGGTGATAGGCATTTCACTAATGAAATAGATTAACCAATACGAAGCGATAGAGGTGCATATATTAGACGGTACGCATACTATTATGCCACAAAAAAATATAGTAATTTCAAAAAATATCAACAAAAATGGGATGGGGGAGGGGGAGGGGGAAGAAGGGTGGTCCGCTCCCCACTAAGTTTCTGTTAGAATTTTCTATCAAACACTTCACTCATCAATATAAAAAACGTTACTAATCATTGGCAATTCATCTGCGTCTAAAATCCTGAAACGTTAGTGGTACCAGAAATTCCCAATTACAGGATTTCATTTTTGAAAGTTTTAATTGTCATCTATTCAAGCGTCATATTGAGGTAAAATAACGTCGAACGGTAACTAAGCATTGAATTGCATCGAAATTTTCTCAACTAAATAACGATATCGACTAATTGAATACTAAATTCATAGTGACATTAATTGCAAAAGAAAAATTCAAAATTCAAAATTCAAAATAAAAAATAAAAAAACGAAAAAACTAATTAGTAAATTTATTAATTTCCTCGCAATTTCAATTTAAATTATTCTCTCTTAAATTAGCGTAATATTATTTAAAAGGGAAAATTGCAGCATTCAACATCATCGAATTAAAATAAATCAAAAATTAAATGCACAATAACTTTTAGTACACATTCCGCGTCTCAACTCTATCCCGAATACATCAAAACATTTTAAAATAATGCGAGTTTATCCTGACTTGATGACCATGATGTAGGGGATGGAAGAGGGTTAGGGGAAGGTGGCAAGTGGGGAGAGGAGAGGGGGAGGGAGGGAGGAGAGGGGGAGGGAGAGAGGAGAGGGAGAGGGAGGGAGGAGAGGGGAAGGGAGGGAGGGGAGGGAGAGGGAGGGAAGAAAGGGGAGGGAGAGAGGAGAGGGGGAGAGAGGGAGGAGATGGGGAGGGAGGGAGGAAAGGGGAGAGAGGGAGGAGATGGGGAGGGAGGGAGGAGAGGGGAGGGAGAGGGAGGAGATGGGGAGGGAGGGAGGAGAGGGAGGGAGAGGGGAAGAAGAGGAAAGGGAATGAATGATAAAATCAACCGATCAAAAAAAAGCAAACAAATATTTCTATCATAAAAATTTAGTGAATGAACAAATGCTATTGTTTTCAAAAAAAAAAAAAAAAAAAAGAGAAAGCAATTAGTCAATCTTTGTATAAAAATATTAGTATATTACGATTAGCATTATTTAAATATTCAAAATTTTTAAATATTACTTAAATTTACTTAAAAATTTTTAAATTTCAATTCAAATTTTTTAAGTAAATATTAAGTACGAAATATGATGAGCATATCCTCATAAATGAATTTATAATATCATAAATAAAGTTAAGATTTTTATGTTTTTTTATTGGTTGTTATAGAGATAATCTTTACTAATTGAATTTTCGACATCAATACTGCAATCGACAAAATGTCAGAAAAGTGCAAAATAAGATTTGCGTTTTAGCATTCATTCCTTAACATTTATTCGAACATATTTGTGACAATTATTAAATTTGAAACTCATCATTTCGTTGTAAAATTTTGATTGAAAGTGCGAATAAAATCAACTAAATGAAATAAAAACCGACCGTTTAAAATTAAATCAATCATTTAAAATAAAAATCAACCGATTAAAAAAAATATGAGTAAATATATCAATAAAAGAAATGTCTTTCATTTTTTATATAATCTGATTTATAGTGGTCGATATTTCAGTATTGATAATTTCTGGCGGAAATGTATAGCTTATGTGCTTCATTCTACTATAGAAATGGATGATCGAATATAAACAATAGCAAAAGAATGGGATTTAATTTTACAGCAGCAAAGTGATAAAAAAGAAAAAGTAAAGATAATTCAATTTTATTGATTAAAAATCTTTTATTTCATCGTATTTACTATGCCTTATTCTCCTAGTAAACATTTTTTTAAAAATATTAAATATTAACAAAAAAAGTATTTAAAAAAGTAAAAAATATTAATAAAAATTAATTCGAATTACCTAGTAAAAATTAAATCAATTGAGTAAAAAATAAATATTAAGTAAAAAGTAATAATTCGAATCGAAATATTTGATGAAACGTTTTTATTATTTTGCCAACTTTATGAAACTTATTCAGCATTGCTAAACTTTGTTCGGGAAATTGACACGGGGAAATATTGAACGGGGGGGGATATTGGTGAAACGAATTTTATTACAAAGTTAATTTCTTATAGTACTATAAATTAATCATTTATTTGATCGAAAACATTACTCGTTGGTACTTTCATTTGAATTACTCATTTAAGGACACCCCCCTCTCCCCCCACCCCCTACCCATCCCCTTTCAAACTTCACCCAGAAGAACGAAATGTGGTGTTTGCAATTTTTGGTGATTTTTTTTTAAAAGAAATCAGTTGCAATATGATGCTAAACGAACTGAAACAATTAGGTGGGTTACGCTTGTTAACCATAATGATATACTCCTAACTTATAAAGTAGTAGAAATGTTAAATTTTTATTCAGAAATAATGAACTATGAAATATTAAATTTTAATTACCTATATATTATTTAATATTAAAATTATTCATTTCTTTATCAATGCTCTAATTTTAATAATATTGAAATATATGAAATAATTACCTATAAAAGCGTTTGAAATAAATTTATTTTCTTAAAAAAAAAAAAATCGGAGTGGAAGAAGTCATATAAAAGATAAATAAAGGGCTGAAGATGATTAGTATAAATCAATCGTCGACTAGTATATATCGATATTTCGTTGATAAAAGAAACAACAGAAAATCTACGAATTAAAGTCTACATATGTAAGCATTCATATTAAGAAAAACTTAGCTAAATTCATTGAGAATTATAAAAAATAATAAATCTTTAAAAATGTCAATTTTAAAAATAGTACGAAATGGAACATGGGGACGCGGAGTCAATAATTGCCCACCCGAATATGTAAAAAAAAAAAAAAACAGCAACATGAGCAACACAATGTCTCACTTATTGTACTAGATAAAGAGGGTAGTCGAAATTTAGATGAAAAAAAAAAATTTGGGAAGCATTTCTTGATGAAGTAGAATTTTTGCAACTTTTCGAAAGTACCCGGCAGGGAAAACAACAAAAATTGTTATTACTTCCCTCATATCGTTAACGATCGGCAAATTTTCAAAGAATTATTTCTTGCATAATTTTTAATAATTTTAATTTTTAAATTCTAGCATTATTTAATCAATTAAATAAAAATAAAAATAAAAAATAAAATAAAGAATGCACCAATCATATCAAACACACTCTCTAGAATAATTAATGCATATATGAAGATAGAATTGCAAAAAAAAAAAAATCACAGCTAAAGTTTGAAAAAAGAAAATTGCAATTACTTAGTAGAAATCGAGATGAATATATGTATATATATATATATATATATATATATATATATATATATATATATATATATATATATATATATATATATATATATATATATATATATATATATATATATATATATAATATGAATGGAAAAAATAAAAAGCAAGCAACTAACCAGAAGGTTGTGTGTCGATTGTGCATATACCATCAACACATTTCACTGTGCCACTGCTTTGAGTGCATTTGCATTTGAGCGTTAATGCTGTACACGTAAACAGTTGTACAACGATCAATACCCTCGAAATATGTCTATAGCCAACGATCATCGCCATCGCTTTCTTCGATACGAATGATGTCGATGTGTTTTCCACGTTTAGTATTCAATTTGCGATAATCACACACAATTTCGTAGAGAATTAATTGAATTGCGGTAACAATTGTTGTTGTCTTCGTTAGTTGCTCACGTCAATAAATGCAATAAGAGGCAATTCGAACTTCCAAACGTTCGTTGCAATCTGAAAGTCAATCGAAATGATAATCAATGAATAATAATAATAATAATAAAAATTTTCATTAAATAAATAAATAATTTATAAATAAAACGTTGAACATAATCGAACGAAATATTTCATCAAAAAGAGTGCAGCAATCGTTGATTCGTTGTGCTCCTTCCTCTCTCTTCGATGAAAAATGTTCACAGTGGTGAACTTAACGTCTAATGCACATTAGTACCGCCCACAAAAATATTTCAACGTAACGCTCCGCCTATTCCTTTATTATAACCATTTTCCTATCCATTCTAAATTGTTATTTTATTTATTACGATAAACAATCGACAAATATCTATGCAAATTTATTTATGCAAATTTTATTCAACAAAAAATTCAACCAACCATCTGTCACAACAAATTTGCGAACGATAAGTGCTTTCTATATCATTGCATTTGGCAATCCAACTTTCATTTCTTTGTCGATAACAGCAAATCCATTAGCGCCCTCAAAAACTTCTAAATAATCCTCTATTTTACTTTTTTTTTTCTGCATCGTCTTTGATAGTGACAGTGCAGTCGTATCTTTTAGGCTTAGCCTTTTATTCATTTTTTTTTTTACAAAGGATGTTTGCCTCTTTGTGAGTTTATTCTTTTAAAATATTGCTGTTACTGGCATCGTTGATATTTCCGCCGAATTTTTCCACCGAATTTATAATATTCCCTTATTCCTCAAGAATTCGATTTTAAAAATCCGATCATTGCAAATAGAATTCACTGCAAATTTTATTCATGACGTCATTATCTATTTCAAAACAACGTAAACTATCGCAATATACGAAGAATAAGGGATCAGAGGGATGAGGAAAAACACATGAACAGAAAGAAATAAGAAGAATCATTAATGTTTCATAGAAAAATGCCCGAAAAGAAAAAAAGGTAATAATTCAAATAGACGATGGGAAATTTTATGGGAAACGATTTGATAACATGACAGAAAAAAAGGAGGAAATTTGAAAAAAAAAACGATTTAAAATTAAGAAATTTCAACAAAAAAGAAAAATCACCGAATGCAAAAAAAGTATTTTTAATAACATCAAAAAAAGACAGTAAACAAATTTCAAATATGTCACAGCAATATGCCGAACGAATATTACAATGATTTAATTCACATCTAGGAAACTAGTTTTTAAAGCGTGATCTTATTATACGCATTCCAAATTCGCCTCTTTTTTTGTTCAACGAAGTGTCGATGTTCACTTACATCCCTTAGTTGTGCATAACATTTTTTTTGCACTGCAATAGGTGGTAATAACCTTCAATAAATCCAAAAAAAATTCATTTTCATAGTGTGTTTACAAAATGAAAGGGAATTTCCCATGAATTTTCCCGGGGAGGGAAATTGACGCAGCGGGTAACTTTTGATATTATAAAGAAATTGATAAGAACTTTGATAAGTGGGCAATTTTTGCGGTATTTCTTGGGAAAATTCTCTTCTGATCGCAAACAATAGCCACGTGTCTCGAGCGCGAAAAATTTGCAGCGTAATTTCGGTTAAAATCAAAAAACAGCTAACAATATGAAAAACATTTCCAACTTCCGTAAAACTAATCGAAATTTCGATTCTCCGAGGGGAAATCCCACCGATCGGCTCCCATCGCTAACACAAAACAAAAACTTTTTGAAATCATTTGAATAGATTGAGCCATTATTATGGCCAAATATTTTATTTAAAAAAAAATGATCGATTTAATTGATCGAATCGAACCGGATCGGATCGGATCGAATCGGATCGGATCGGATCGGATCGGATCGAACCGGATCGAATCGGATCGGATCGGATCGGATCGGATCGAATCGACTCATATAAGGAAATAGACGAAATATTGATCGAATCGAATCGAACCGGATCGGGTCGGATCGGATCGGATCCAAATGAATCGAATCGTATCGGATCGGATCGGATCGACTCATATAAAGAAATCGACGAAATATTGATCGAATCGAATCGAATCGAATCGAATCGGATCGGATCGGATCCAGTCGAATCGAATCGTATCGGATCGGATCGGATCCAGTCGAATCGAATCGTATCGGATCGGATCGAATCGACTCATATAAAGAAATCGACGAAATATTGATCGAATCGTCGAATCGAATCGAGCCATTTCAACGTTAAAAAGCCGACTATGAATAGCCGATTCGAGAAAAAATTATCTAAACAAGATTCATCTCAAACAGTTCTGAGCAAACTTTTATCTATAGTCATCATAAGAAATCAATCAAAATTGAATGAATAAAAAAAATACTTTTGATGCGAAAAAAAAGTATACTCATATAAAAATTTTCCAACAAATTTACAAAATGCATAAAAGTATTTTTTATAAATATTTCTTTAAAATAAAAATTTTTTATAAATATTGAATTTAATTACATTTAAAAAAAAATTATTGAGTAATAGTTATAGTAATGAAAATTTACAATAAAATATCATCATCTTAATGGAAATTTCGAGTTATTGAGCTATAATAAAAATAAAATGGAAACGATTAAAAATTTTTTTCTCACTCTTTATCCCACTAATTAATGAAGAAAAAAATTGAATAATCTCGAAATCAATAACAAAATGAGCTGAATGAAATGAAACATCGAAAAAATTCGAAATGAAATGAATGAAAAATTCCGGAAATTTCAAAAAAAAAAATTGCCAAAGCATAGAAGAAAGAAAAAATTTTCCAACACTTTCTTTCCAAATCGTATTGCTGCTGTTAGTCATAAAAATTTATTCCAATAAAACATAAACCATTTTCATTTAATTTTGTCGTTTAATTTTCAACTCATTTTATTACAAGTGATTCTTGGCATCTTACTAATTGGTGAGATCGAAATTCATTCGTTTCGCATTGATCACTATTATATGATCGGTTGTAATTCGGCTCCGATCGAACTCCTTCACTCCGTCTTACCGAGCCATTTCTTAAGAGTCATAAATGCGGCGATATGGGCGAAGAGGGGAAGGGAGGATAGATACCTGCTCGCGCTTATTTCAAACTCATACCGTTCATCATTATTTCGGTGGTTTTTGATTATTTCTATTAGATGTCATATTCGAGATCTAAAAGAATTAAGTTTTATTTTATTTTATTATTGATTTCGACTATTTGATGAGCGTCTTTCTTGTTTTCTATTATTCTTCGTGCATATTTATTTTCCATTGCTTTTTATTAGTTCTCGATGATTGCTTGAAGTTGCTAATGTTTGAGTTAGCAATTGCTTTAAATCGTTCATTGAGGGAATTCTCGGATAGCTAAGACATTTGCAAGCATAGCAATTCACAAGCAATTATCGAGACGATCAAAAATTGAGAAAAGGAAAGCAGCAAAAAGAAGGCGCTGATTAACTGAACGAGAACAAGCATTAAATAGAATAAAATAAAATATTTAAAAAGAAAAAAAAATAAAACAGAATAAAATAAATTTTAGAAAAAAAAAAGATAAAATAAATGAAAAATTAAGAAAATAAAATAAAATAAAATAAAATAAAATAAAATAAAATTAAATTAAATTAAAATAAATCAATGAAATGCAATCAACATATATTGTCATAATCGGCTAGAACATCTAGAATATTACTGCCACAATTTTAGATTTTTAAGGTAGAGTATTTTTTATGCGTTCTTTAGGAAATTTATCTAATAACGAGAAATGCGAAAATCTAATAAATTTGCATATAAGAACATCAATACCTTAGTAGATTAGAAGTGGAATCCCCTGACGCAATAGTAGACGAAATCTAGTTATAGATCACTCTAGTGCAAATTTGTAGACACAAGAGATTCAGATAGAGCAAAAAAACGGGGTTGAAAGTTTTTTTTTATTGAACATATTCTGCAAGGAAATTATAATTCCCGAATAGTGAACCCTTTATAGTAGTAATTCAGCCACTCTTTATTTTGGTTGGAATAAAGGAGCAAAAAGAAAAAATTTTTTTTTTCTCTTTTGTTGCAGAAATTAAGTATGAACTATTGAATTCGATGCATATTTGATCAATCAATAATTTATTGATCAAATATTAGTAAAAAAATTTTTTTCCCATTTATTGTTGCAATTATTTATGACGTTTAGCAAATTATTTTCATTTTCGATTATTGAATTCAAAGAATTGTTTGTTGAATTTTTTAAATTTAAAAGTGAAATTTTTAAAGAGTATAACACATTTTAGTGTAAAGCAAAACGCGTGTGAATGGAAACTCCGAAAAAGAAAAGAGGGTAAATAGCACATAAGCATAAATGCTAAAATGATTGCCTTGAAAAGTCGCTATTTTCTTTCCTTTTTCGCTCTTTTTTTTTCTACAGTCGTTATTTTTTTGCTAATTCGGCATATCGACCACACGGAATCAATATTTCAGCGCGAAATTTGTATAAAATGGCCAATTTCTTCGTGATGTTTGATGCATAGAATAGATAGCATTATACATCGTCATTGATTCCCTCAAGCGCTAAAACTAATCTTTATTTCATACTCAAGTATGGCAGCTGTATTATTTAATCGTCTGAAAGGCGAGAGTTTTATTTTTGAGGCTTTTGTGGTTGTTGTTGGTAAAAGTGTGGCGGCTTATTGCTGTTTATTAGATATATGTATGGTTGATTTATTTTTTCAACATACCGTTTGTTCTTCTAAACGAGTCATACTGTAGATTAGAATTATTGATACTGTAAAAGTAAACAGAAAAAAAAAACGATGAAATGTGAAATTTTAGCCGTCCTAAGAGTTGAATAAACTCTCAACGCTTTTCACATCGAATCGGAAATCAAAAAATTTCATCATCACTCTAATTGCGTAAATAAAATCAACGAGAATTTTACTGATGAAAGAATTCGCAATGAAATTTTTCTTTTTTCTTTGTTTTTGGGAGTGATAAAAATGATAGGAATGGAAATATGCAAATTTAAATATGCAAATTTTTTTCGATAAGCTAGAAGTTGAAGGTGATAGATGATGTTTGATCGGTTGATACGATCGTCATTAGATACCAGACGACGATCTGATCGTCTGATAAGCATCATCGTTAGCTATTACAAATAATATTTATATAATATATCGAATATAAATAATAAATAATATAAAAAATGAATAATTTTATTATTCAAATTAATAGCGAATAATATCAATGATGATAAATTGTACGTCAATATGGGATGAAGCAAAAATAGTGTGATTGAGAATAACGTGAGAAAATGCTAGCAATTGTCAATATAAGGGTAGCTCTCATTCTCACGCTCAATGAGGGGGGATTACCACGTATATAGAGGGGAAATCAATTAACGAAAACACTTATAATATTAGTAAACCTCTAGTCCATCATATTTCAAAGTTTCTTTGCTCCGGATTTCATATATCTCGCTGGGATTTATTTTGGCTCATTATCGAACAAACATTTCGATTATAAAAAATTTATACTCCAATAATAGTGATTTTCTCATGAAAACGTATAAATATAATTTAAAAAAACAATTTTTATTTATAATGAAAGATATTTTTCTATATTTATATTATTCTGTACGTTTTTTTTTTGTAAAATTTATTTATATTATTTTACGATGGAATTAGCTATTCTTCTTTTTGTTTTGTGCTGATAAAAAAAAAAGAAATTCGGAACTTTAGAATTTTTTTTCCAAAACTTGACCAATGATCTCTTTGAAATCGGTTTTCTTTTTTTTTTTGTATTATTGTTTAAAGCTAGAAAATTGCATATATATGTTTATACAGTTGATAAACCCCTTTCTTTTTTGATGTCGTTTTGTTTTGCATTGATTAAAAAAATTTTTATTGTTCAAAAATTAAAGTTTGTAGAAATTATGAGAGCGCCGACTTTTAAGAAACGGAGTGACAATTTACTCGATGAATTAAATAAATTATAACAAAAAAAAACTATGATTGTTAAATGCCTTTAATTTCATTTAATTTCTTGTTGTTATTTGCACAAAACGATGCGGTAGGTAATGTGCTCTTAGTTATGCTATTTTCGCTTTTTTTTGGTTTGTTTTTTGGAAGCTTGTTTGCTAGTGATCTATATATTCGTTTATTCTATCAGTAAGCAAGGGTATTCGCCTCCGATTATGGCTATAACGCTGCTACTGACTCATCAAGAAATAGTCTTTAGATGATACCATCAAAAATTAGTCGGAGACTTGAATAGATTATAGTAAATCGAAATTATGCTATGCTCATCTTTAAGAAGCTTGTGCTTGCAACGAAGAGCTAATCCATAGTCTTTCAAAGATCGTTGAAAATCTTATCCCAAGCCACCTTATTATCCAATGTACCCCAAAATTACCCAAAAGAATACCGAAAAAACAAGAAGCAGTTACCTAAACTTCAGGATAAGTCAAAAATAGTCTTCTAAGAAGGAATGGTGGGTCTTTGAAAATTTTACGGTAAAGGGAAAAGAAGCAGTACCCATACGTTTGTCGTTGGGACGATCCTTCCCCCCACCCCCTATAACTAGTAATGTTCAGAGCTCTGTAAGATAATCCGGTCTGATCGCCTCCTCTTTCGTTATATCACATATTATCTTATGGGAATGTTATTACAACCGTCCAATTCACCGTTCAAAACCAGGTCAGTGAAGCACTTAGCTAATTGGGCTCAAAGTTTGAGGCTATAACACCATGTGAGAAATCCCCAACCGGCTTTTGGGCTTACTAGTAAGTAATCTTCCATAGGCGTTCTAAAATGTTCATTTATTCGGAATTAATAATGCATCTTCTCACATAATTTCGTTCATAACAATAGTAAATCCTATTTTTGTAAATGTTGTCTTTATCATCACTTAAATGGATGCCCCAAGATTCTGAAGCCATAAAATACGGTTGGTTATGCTTGACTTCATCAAGAATTTTGCATGTTATGTTTTTATTTAATCTAATATGATAGTTATGTTTTTTTATAGATTCGGAATCGAAATGTAAGCATATATTAAACGTACGATTCGATTATCACGGCGATAGTTGGTATTTAGTGCTGTCGCCATCTATGATCCTTACTTCATCGTCAAGTGTTCGTGATCCCATCATCGCCATCATCAAGTATGTTGTGTGTACCGTAAATAATCCGTCTAATTCCATGTTGACTCTTGCGAACCTTACAATTCTCTTGCGAACCTCACAATTCTCTTGCGAACCTCACAATTCTCTTGCGAGTGCTGGCAAGCTTTATTCTCGTATAAGTCGAAGAGTGCATCCCAATGTATACGGTCCCCCATGTTTTCTGAAGGCAGATCCTTGAAAGGTCTCAACAAGGATTTCAAAAACTAGCATCGTCTTTCACATATCTTTGTAAATCGGGCATTGTTGTAGGTTTCTACAGCGAAATGCGGATATGTGACTTTGGATTTTTGTGGGCATCTCTGGATTTGCTAAGGATCGCTGTAGATTCAAAATAAGCCTAAACTTGTATCATAGTGATCTGAGAGTATGATTTAGCATACATCGTCATATCTCCAGTAACAAATCCACGAAATATTCAGATTCAGAAAACTCTAGTGAACTGACTTTATTTTTGAGCCAGGCCTGATAGCCATCTTTACTCGACTATATTAACCTTTTTTTTTCATCTCAAATTCCTTAATGAACAACTCAACACTCAGATATGGAAAACATGCTTATAATAGATAACAGTAAGAGGGTCTTATAATAATGAGGTAGTTATAGTTGTCAGGATTTGTGCGAATATGAGCAACTAATTTCGAGGTGCTAATTTATATCATTTCTGATTTCAATGCCTTTTTAGGGAATAAGGCATCCAATATGACAGTCAACTCTTTTACGTTCTTGAATGGGTATTTCGAGTGGTCATCTATGGCATTGTATCGCTAAAACATTCGAAAAAGCGACATCAAAGGGCGATTGAAGAGCGATCAAAAAATCGTCGCTTGAAGAAAGCAAGCAGCGAGTAGATCATGCTATATGTGAACTATAAAGAAACATTGGGTAGATCATCTGAATTGACTGAAAGATCATTCGTAAGAATTTTAATCAATAACTATGAACATTCAGTTTATTTCAATTATTTTTCCCGCTTAAATGATTATTGATTTGTGCATTGGCGCCATTATTTTAAACTATTCGAGAGAGAGTAAAATGCAAGAAGTAGATCATTCTAAACATTCTACAACATAGATACACCCTCAAGGAATATCTAAATAGGCAAGCGGTGATATTAAAACGCATTCAAACAGTTGAATGGTCATTTGTCAGCGGTTTCTTTACTTCGTTCGTGCGGGTGCTTTGTTGTTGAGTTGACCCGCAAGTGTTATGAAATTAGCACTGGTATTCGTGCTCGTGAGTTCAAGTAAGTATTGCTTGTGTTGGCCGATCTAGAAGGTGGGTGAAGTGTGGTTTATTTAGCTTCAATGAAGGTTTACTGGATTTGGATGAAGGGATAAAGGATAGGCGGATGGGGGATGAGTAGTAAGTAGATCTCTGGCTGTTTCGTATTATTTGTTATGTTTTGAAAGTGCAACAAAATTGATGAAAAACAATAATTTGTTGCAAATTCCAACGTGAAAAATTGCATTTACTATAGTTTATAAAATTACATACGCGGCCGTGGCGCTAATACTATATTGGTTCATATTGATTTGAATCGGTTGAAACAAACTCTATAATGGTGAGGTTAAATATAAAATATTCTTTTATTTATTCGTATAATTTGAGCTCACATAACTATTGACTTCTTTAAGTGTTCCATAATTTGCAGTCGTATCGGTTCGATCGACGCCTATTTATTTGCATCCCTATGTGAATCGACTATCGAATACAGGAGGCATGAGTTTTTTCAATTCTTCATTTCGTTAACTTATGCTTGCTTATAGAGTGCATGGTGAGGCCATGTTTGATTAATGCGGTGTATATATGAGTTTGCCAGTCGAAATTGGCATCCCACTTTGTGAAAAGTCAAAATTCAAGAGTGGGCGAATACTTGTTACTTAGAATTTTGTAGGGTTTGGCATGACAACGCGAGATGAATTGGTTGCAGTTTTCATGAATAGTTAGTCAACATTTGTAAATTAACTCCAAACATCTGAATTTCTTTGTTTATTCATAAAATAACGATGGTTGAAGGTTGTTTCATCAATTTTTGTTATATTTTTTTAGGTGATAATTTCTGCCTCAGAAGAGATGATGGTACCTATGCGATAGGTTGCGTTCCTCAATTCATTTTATGCATCAATAAGGTGTCACAAATCATGTCGTGCAGTAATGGACTTTTCTTCGACGTATACACCAACAAATGTGTACCTCAGTAAGATTTATGCAAATTATGGAATGTTTATAAAGTTTAATAGTTAACAGGCAGACAGCTGGACGAAACATTTCGTTGTGACTGTTCTACAAGATCAGGGATGGGAGTTATAGATAAGTCGTTAAGCGAACTCTAGAAATAACGTTCGAGCATGTGCAAGCTTGCCGTTGTGTATGTAAACCATTTGGAAATAGAGTTATATCATGTTCTTATCGCTTAATGGAATGAAGATCGACTCATGTTTTGCTATTTGAGTCATAGAATTTGAAATGTGGTATATTATTAACTCGTTTCCTTTGGTGAATGGTCGTCGTCGATTGTACATTAATGATAAGCATCATTGATTAGATATGCGATAATGCAGAAAAGAAGATCATCGAAATATTACTTACCTGGATAGTAACAGCTGCAATTCGGGCAACGTGGTAGGTTGGCATATCTTAAAGTTGTTGGGTTTATTGCTTCTAATTTTTTGTGAGTGTTTGTTGCAGATGGTATGCCTCATCCTGTCATGGTCATGTCTATCAAAGACCTCATGGAACCCTATCGTCGTTCACCTCAATCGCCCCGGGTAATAAATAGATCGGACATTCCTTATAGATGTTTCTATTGATATGGTTCAAATTATTTTCAATAATTGTCTATTGTTGACTGGCTGAGTTTTTCTATGGTTTTGATGATTATTATTGGCACCTACAAAGTTGACTGCTTAAACACATAGTCGTAAGGGCTTCTTACCAACTAAAAAAAATAGACATGAAGGGTTTCCGTTGATTTAAACTTCTAAACTGTAAGAAGTTTTTGCCAATGGTGAAAACACCGCTAAGAGGACGTAATAAAAGGGAAAGGCAAAGGGAATTACCCATTTACGCTTGAAATTTATCTTCTATTCTCGTTGATCCTCTTTTTTTGTGTGTAAATTATGGAAATATTGTCGGTTTATAGAGAAGAGCACGTTCTGTTCGAATCGCCCGAACGGTGATTACAACATCGGTTGTATGTCATACTTTATAAAATGTGCGGATGGTGAAGCTCGTGCCAAGGAATGCCCGAATGATTTTGTTTTCGATGAGGCTTCTAAGAGATGTGTGGATAAGAACTATGTGAGCGTATGCAACATGTACCCGTCATCAATCGGAACCACAGCGACAAGCCAGATGACCACTACGGATACCACAAGCCAGATGACCACTACGGAGCCACCATCTTCGGAGCCCATAGTCGAAGCAATCACTCCACTACCGGAGAGTAAGTTGTATTTTCGCTTTTTATAGATGTTATGTCATGTGCCATAAGAGATAAGGCTTAAAGGCTTCTGATGTCACGTTATATGATAAATTTTTGTTGGATTGTAGCATTGCTTATGAATGTGACTGAAAGTGCTCAACAAGCGACTTGTTGAGATATTATTCAAAATTTATTTGTCTAATTTTCTATATCTTTTTAGCGTTCCGTTTGTTACCTTCTAGCTTTTCATTTTGTTGCATTAAAACGGTTGCATGGCACAGACATAAACGGTATTTATTTAGTTATGCCATGTGACCTTCAAAACAATGGCTTCTTTGGATTAGGATGCTCGTCGTTATATCTGATTTGTGTCGATGGACGACCCATCTATCACCGATGTCAAGATGGATTCACATTTAATGAAACAACACAAATTTGTGAGCCAAAGGTAGTCGATTCCAGCATTACTCACCGTTGTCATCGTATCATAAATAAATTTCTACCATATTTAGAAGGCAGGTACCACAATCTATGTCAGGAAAGATTTGAATAAAAGGGATGCGGCCATCCCCTGAACAATGACCCAGAGTAATTAGCGAAGCAGATAAGTGGAAAATAGAACAATTTATAATGCAACAGAACGTTGATTTCACTTGCTTTCGGCATTAATTTCATTACGAATGCATCCGATTTACCTTTGAAATGCTATCGATGTTCTATTTTTCTATCATAACGTTCAAGTTCACTAATTAACCGAATTAGCTGCATTATTAGGCACTTATTTCGATGAATGCTTAGATATGTCGGCTTAATTTTATTGAAGCGAGGGAATTTGCAATCATCTTCATTCTTCGCCTTATTCTCTGGTCAAGCAGCACGAGATCTACCTCTTCTACATTCTTACCTAATGGTTTAATCGAAACTAATAAGAGAAAGGATGCTAAAATTGACACGGTTCATTCAACGAGCGATCCATACGAAGACTTAATTTCTGCAGTGTAACGTGAAGAGGTGCGGTTGCCGCCAGATGACGACAATTTCGACGACGACAACAACAACCACGACTCCTTTAGTGACCACTGCTGAGACACCCGCACCGGAAGCGATAGTTCAAACGACTGCTGCTTTTGAAGGTTATTTGTTTTGTTTTTTGACATCTTTGGCAATTGAAGGGAATATTGCAAGCTTTTATGCTGGCAGGACTTTTTGCATTGAGAAGCATCGTTTTGTTGTGTACAATCCTAGGTCACTACATACTATCTTCTCCGAATTGGATATCATTGAAGGGAGGGCATTTAAAAAAATTGCTTATATGTGTTTCTTTAGTTGCGCCCTGCCGTTATCAGCAATACGGCTTCTTCGGCTTGGGGTGTTCATCTCGATATTTGGTCTGTATCAATGGTCGACCTGTTTACGAAAGGTGCCCTCAGGGCTTCACGTTCCAAGAAGAAGAGCAGATTTGTGTGCCAAAGGTATTCGATTCCACATCAACGACTCTCGTCTTATTTATTCATTGTGACCGTGATATCGGTGTTATCGGGTTGCTATATGACCATGATAGAGTTATGGGGTGTTCGGGTTGCTAGCTAGGGCAATCATATCAGCGGTGAATAGCGATTACCATGGAACGAACGAATCGAGAATGGAGAAAGTACTTTATCGTCCAACAGAGGGCTGTTTCCCCTGTCTCGTCGCTAGTTTCAGTTCAAAGGTTCATCGATTCCACGGCCTTACTTGGAGATTTATTGATGCTTTCCATTGGCATTCGATTTGCCTGCGAGAGGCTGCTGATGTTTTATTTTTCTCTAATGATGCCTAACTAAATAAGCAATCCTTCGAAATGCATCGTTAAGCATTTGCGGCGAAAAATACGTATAGAAGGTCAGCTTAATTCGTTTATTTTGATTTCATTGTAGGGGGTTGTTTGCAAATGCCTTCATTCTTCGCTTTATTCTACAAAGTAGGAGCAAAGAAAGTGCTCCATCAGGTTCCCCAGTGGTTCAATTGAAGCTGATGAGGAAAAAAGTTGCTAAAATTAATCCGCTTCATTCATTGCGAAATTAAAGGGAAAGATTTATTTTTGCAGTGTAAAGTGAAGAAATGTGGTTGCCGTCCGATGAAGAAAACACCGACAACAATGTCTCCAACCACCCCAACTCCTACAACGACTACTTCTCTGACACCAACACCGGAAGCGGCAATTCAAGCGACCACTGCTTCTGAAGGCATGTTTGGTTTCTTTTTGATACCTTTGACAAAGGAAGCGTTTGTTGCAGGCTTTATGATGGCAGGGCTTCTTGGACTGTACAGCTTGATTTTATTTTGAGCAGTCGGGGAGATACTACCTCCTATCTTCTCTGAATTGAGTCTCTTTGAAGGATGGCATTCACGAAAGAGGTTCGAATATTTTCGTACGACTGTTTATCAACCAATGTAATAAATGGTAGTGATTTGAAAGACTCCGTCTTTAGACCATGTAAGAAATTTGGGTGATTGTATTTGCTTAACTGGTGCTTTTTTTAGTTGAGCCATGCCATCATCAGCGCACCGGCTTCATTGGTTTGGGATGTTCGTCGCGATATTTGATCTGTATCAATGGACGAACCGTTTACAAAAAATGTTCTCGTGGCTTCAAATTCCATGAAAAGAAGCAGACTTGTGTGCCAAAGGTATTCGGTTCATTCACATGCAATTCTCGTCTTTATTTATATACCGTGATCGTGATACCAGAGATACCGAAGTTATTTTCGGACTGCTAGACGGTACAGTCATATCAGCAATGCATAGCGATCAACATAGAGCAGACAAATGGGAAATATTGAGGATAATCTTTCGTCCAACATAGGGCTACTTCCATCTGTCTCGGCGCTAGTTTCATTTCAAAGATTCATCGATTCCACGACGTCACTTGAGGTTTTACCTATCGGGTACTTTCGGAGGGCAATCGATCTTCCTGCGAAGGACTGTCGATGTTCTGTTTTTCCATTTCTCCATACAATAGACGATGAAATTCAAGTTAAGGAATTAAGCTTTCTAATTGTATCTGTGGGCACTTGCTGCGAAGAACGCATGTGCCGGGTAAGCTTAATTTTATTGAAGCGGGAGTGTTTACAATCACCTTCATTCTTCAAACCTTGTAGCAAGAAAAATGCTTCTCATACATGGCTGTCCAGCGATTTAATTGAATTTTATGAGGAAAAAGACGTTGAAATCGTCCTGGTTCATTGAACGTGAGATTTAGGCGACGGCTTTATTTTTGCAGTGTAAAGTGAAGAAATGTGGTTGCCGTCCGATGAAGACAACTTCGACAACAATGGCTACGATCACCCCAACGACGACAACCACCACCACTTCAACAACGAATACTTCTCAGAAAACAGTATCGGAAGCGGCTGTTAAAATGATTACTGCTTCTAAAGGTTTGTTTTATTTTTTATTTTTCTTGAAATCTTTGACAAAGGAGTTGATCATAAGCGCATTTTAAGATGGAACGGATACTTGCATTAAGCAGGATGGTTTTGTTTTGCGCGTCAAAGGGTCACAATCTATCATATTCCCTGGTCGGATGACTGTTTACGAATCGATGTCAGTAACTGATAGTGGCTTGAAATGCTGTGCTTTCAGACAACGTAAGGAATTTATTTGATTCTATTTGCTCAAGGTGTGTTTCTTTAGCCGGATTCTGCCGTTATCAACAGTATGGCTTCTTTGGCCTTGGATGTTCGTCCCGATATCTGGTCTGTATCAATGGACGACCTCTTTACGAAAGATGCCCTCAAGGCTTCACATTCGAAGATGAAGAGCAGATTTGTGTGCCAAAGGTATTCGGTTCGTTCACATGCGACTCTTTTCTTATTTATTTGCTAGGGAATTATTTTATTGAGATGCTGAGGCTACTTGCTGAGCAATCGTATCATCGGCGTATTAGTCGAGACCTCTGTGACATGGCCACAACCAGCATACATCAATGATGTATAGTCACTAAAATTGGGCAGATAGAGTATAAACTAGTGCTAATGATTTATCGGCCAATATATAGTTGCTCCTTCTTTTCGACGATATTCCAAGAGAAAAGTTTTTGATTCTGCACTGTGGGTTGATGATGTACTGATGCCCTCTACGGGCGTTTGATTTGCACGTGAAATCCTGTAGGTGTCCTATTTTCTTGCAACAAAATTCCATTTAAGTAATCAAACCTTGTAACTATATTGTTAGGCATTTGCTGCGAAGAATGCATATGGCAGGTCAGCTGAATTTGATTGAAGCGAGCTATTTGCAAATGTCTTCTTTCTTTACCTTATTCTACAAATTAAGAGCAAGGAAAGCACTCCATCAGACTCTTCAGCGGCTAAATCGCAAACAATAGGAAAAAGATACTGGAATTAACCAGGTCCATTAAACGTAAGATTAAAGAGAAATGCTTTGTTTTTGCAGTGTAAAGTGAAAAAGTGTGGTTGCCGTACGATGAAGACAACTTCGACAACAGTGACTACAACCACCCCAACGATGACAACCACTATGACTCCTACAACGACTACTACTTTGAAGCCGGCACCTGAAGCGGTAGTTCAGGTGACTACTGCTTCTGAAGGCATGTTTGGTTTCTTTGACGCCTTTGGCATTATAAAGGCATCTTAAGGTTTCAGGGCATACCATTTAGGTACCACCTTCTCCGAGTCTGGTATCATTGGAGGGAAAGGGAAGCATTCATGAACACGGTTTGGACATTTTGGACAACTGCTTGCGAACCAATGTCAATGATTGGTAATAGCTTGAAATGCTATGCTTCCAGAAAGCGTAAAGAACGATGTTTCTTTAGTTGGACCCTGTGGTTACCAGCACACCGGATTCTTAGGCCTGGGATGTTCGTCTCGATATGTGGTCTGTATCAATGGTCGACCCGTTTATGAAAGATGCCCTCACGGCTTCACATTCGATGAAGAAAAGCAGATTTGTGTGCCAAAGGTATTCGATTCATTCAATTGTGGCTCTCTTCTTAATTGTTTATTATGGTTGTGATAGCGGATTTATTTACCAAATATGTTTTATTGCTGGATAGCGCAATCATATCAGCGGTATATCACCCGAGACTTATGTGATATGGCTGCAGCTATCTGTCAACAATGTGCATAGCAGTTATTATGGAGCAGGCAAGAAGAAATTAGTGAGAATAATTTATCGTCTAATATAGCGTTGCTTCTATCTTCTTCGACATTGTTCCATTATGGAAATTTTTTCATTCTGCAGTGTGAGATGAAAGAGTGCGGATGTCGCCCAACAATGACCACGTCGACTACGACGACTACTGAAACTCCAGCTCCGGAAGCCACAACCATAGCAACTGCGACAATTCCATCGGGTATATTTGCTAGTATATTAATGATTTTAGGAAGAAAGCTTTCTATAGCCTGTCATTTGATTGAAGTTCGGATATTCGGCGGGAAGTGCATTCTATCAAATTTATCGACAATCGGGGATTGTTTGCAAAATAAAGAATTGTGGTATATGGTCCCCAAGTTTTCCTGGATTATTATACGCTTTTGTGTACCTCAGTCCGGTGGTTTATATGTTTTCCGTTCAGTGGGATCGTGTTCTCATCAACGCGATGGTTTCTTCGCATTGGGTTGCTCACCGAAATACTTATTATGCATCGATGGTCGTCCAGTGTATAGTTCATGTAGACGTGGTTTTATCTTCGACGAAGCAAAAGGGACGTGTCTGCCAAAGGTACCATGTTGAATTGATTTCGTTTTAGCAGTCGCTTTCATTTTACCTATGGTTGGAGCTGTTTCCCATGAACATGATAGCGCAATAGGCCAAATTGAATTAGCTTGATTCCATTCTAGTTGCTTTGGAAATCTGGAAGCTATCGATAGGTGCGATACGTGCGATTGCAGGACATGGTGAAACATTGTTGATATCCGGTACCTTTAGTGGTGTAGGTGAAATTGGTAGACGCCAACTATATCACGGTTGTATCATCCCACATAAGGCTGTAACCATATTTCTACAACACATAGCGGTTACAGTTGGGCAGGTAAAGTGGAAACTAGTAAGAATAATTTAATGTCGAAAATGGTCTCGATGCTCCCACCTCTCTCGGCGATAGTTTCCCTTCAAAGTTTTGTGAATTGAGGATGTGGCGGTGCCTTCGGAAGGCATTTTATTGCCTGTGAAATGCCCATGGTGCTTTGTTGTTCTACGATGACATTCAATTAGAGACATCAGTCTTCCTTCTATTGTATCGTTAGGCACTTGCTGCGAAGAACCCATATGGCAGATTAGCTTAATTTCCCTGAAACGGTGATGTTTGCAATAATCTTCATTCTTTAAACCTAATAGCAAGGGAAGTAGTTCTCTTATATGGCTGCCCAGTCCTTTAATTGAAGCTTATGGGGAGGGGGGGGGGGAGGTGTTGAAACTGACCCAGTTCATCCAACGAGCAATTGAAGTGAAGGCTTTGCTTTTGCAGTGCAAGGTGAAAAAGTGTGGTTGTCCTATGACGACTGCTTTCACAACTGCCACTACCACCCCAATGCCGGAAACGACTATTATTCAGACACCGGCACCGGAAATGGTAGTTCAAGGGACTACTGATTTTGAAGGTATGTTTTATTTTAATGACGCTGTTGAAGGAATTGAAGTGAAGGGGATTTGAAGGTATTTTAATGAAAGGAAGGGATTGCGCGAGCTTTCAAGATGGCAGGGCTTCTTGCATTGAGCAGTGCGATTTCGTTTTATGGGGTCAGGGGTCAATGTCTATTATCTCTGAATTGAGTGTCATCGGCGAGCGGTATCCACGAACGCGGTTTGAACATTTTCGGGCGGATTGTTTACGAACCGATATCAGTGACCGATGGCCATTTGAAGCATTAAGTTTTCAGACCATGTAAACAATTTAGATGATCCTATTCGCTTGAACGGTGTTTTTTTAGTTGGGCTCTGCCGTAGTCAGCACAATGGCTTCTTTGGTTTGGGATGTTCATCCCGATATTTGGTCTGTTTCAATGGACAACCCGTTTATGAAAAATGCCCTCATGGATTCACGTTCGATGAAGAAAAGCAGATTTGTGTGCCAAAGGTATTCGGTTCATTCACATGCGGCTGTCTTCTTATTCGTTTAGTATGACCTTGATGTTAATTTGTTCGCACTGTTGGGTAGTGCATATCAGCGGTTTGCCAGTCGAGAATTGTTTGATGTGACTGCAGCCATTACCATGAAGCGAACAAGTGGAAACGAGTGAGAATAGTTATCGTCCGATATTGGATTGCTTCTATTTTCTTCGGCGCTGTTGCAAATTTTTTTTTATTCTGCAGTGTGAGATGAAAGAGTGCGGATGTCGCCCAACAATGACCACGTCGACTACGACGACTACTGAAACTCCAGCTCCGGAAGCCACAACCATAGCAACTGCGACAGCTCCGTGGGGTACATTTGCTAATATGATAATAATATGCACGTTTTGTTTTTGCTGAATTGCCACTGGGAGGCTGAGGTTGGTGTTCGGAGACTCAGCGGGGAATTCGTTTGGTCACATTTATCGGCAATCGTATGGGAGATTATTTGCAAAACCATCAACGGTGATCTCCAAGAGTTCATGGATTCTAACATACAATTTGTGTGCTATATATGTTTTCCGTTCAGTGGGATCGTGTTCTCATCATCGCGATGGTTTCTTCGCATTGGGTTGCTCACCGAAATACTTATTATGCATCGATGGTCGTCCGGTGTATAGTTCCTGTGAAGTTGGCTTCGTTTTCGACGAAGCAGAAGGGACTTGTCTACCTAAGGTATGGGGCTGACAGAGATTTTTTTAAACCAACCGCTGTCATACTTCGATTTGATATGAGGTGCTGTTTTATCGGTGTTTTTATTCGTAGATATCAGAGCTTTATTCGAATTGAGTAAATCTGAATTGCTTTGATCCCATATTTCAATTGCTTTGAAAGTCTGAACGCTATGGGTAATGTCAACGTTGTGGTATTGCTGCGAAATTATAAAATTCATGTAATTTGCAGGATTTGGTGAAGCGTTGTTGGTCTTCGGCACCTATAACAGTATAAATGAAATTGGTGGAGCAAGCTGAATGAATTGCTTCTCTTCAATGTTTGTATGAGGATTCTATCGTACGCAATATATTTATTTTATTCTGTTTATATTATAATGTTTTAGATTTAATAAAATTTCACAGAAAAAAGAGCTTCTCGTAGTACTTGTCCATATCAAACATCGACAGACTCCATCTTCTTAAAAAAATCCATCTGGATCATCGCGAAATGAGTGCTAATTTTTTATAAGGTTTTATATAATTAAATGAGTATTGAGGTGCACAAATGATAGCAATCACAAAACGTAATGACACTTATAGTGTGTATATATATATATATATATATATATATATATATATATATATATATATATATATATATATATATATATATATATATATATATATATATATATATATATATATATATATATATATCAAAAAAGAAGATCGCTGAGAGTGTTCGTATACAAATATTGAGTTAGTGCATATGTTAATGTTACTAGCGAGTTACTATACATGAAAGGATTTTTCTTTAGTGAATATGAACGCTGACTTCGCGGCTATCTGACATGTAAAGTTTGTCATATGTTTTTCAAATAGTGTTGTATATGAATGAAAAATATATGATAAGCGTGAATATTCAAGAAAATTTT